>VDFB02174900.1:21144-46381 GCA_007258455.2 Sequoia sempervirens | reverse complement strand
CAAAAAATAATTAACCTCCTAAAAAATCTCAACCCCTTTTGGCATTTTGTGTTTTATTTTTTTATTTGATTAAGGGGTTGGTTTTTATCTATAGAGCCTTATTTGGTTAAGGCCACAGCTCAAAACATACAACAAAACAAACCACTACTATATCCATGCTTGAATGGATCGGTGGTGTGGCAGTATCCAAACATTTTGGTGGATGGTGGGTCGGTGCTTCGACCGCCACCGGCCACGTTTTATCGCCCAAATTGGATCTTCACTAAGACAAAACAAACTGACACCCCATTGTAGTTAACGGCACGACCGACGGTCTAGCAGTTAAGACATATAGCTTGGAATTGATAGGTGAGGGTGACCTCAACCAATTGTTTTTTTTCTTAGAACAATTTCAATAGCCAGAGGAGTGTGCTGACGAGGTGCCACGTGGTGCCATCTGATTGGGCCACGTGTCACCTCACTATTCGCTGACAAAGTTGACTATGCAAAATCATACGCCAAATGGACTACACGGTTATCTACCACGTCACTGTATAGACAGGCATGTCATCTTGCCCCCATCATCATACAGACTACCACATATCAAACCCTGATTGGTCCACCTCAACATCTATACTGTACAGCCTGCCAAGTCAACATGCTGACGTCATCAATCGTACGACCAGGTCAACCTATTTACCGCCAACTTTAACTTGTGATATCTTTTGCATACGGGCTTAGATTTTGACAAAACAAACATCATTGGGTTCATTTCATCGAGCTCTTCGATTTGACACTGTTTTCAACAAATTTTGAGATAATCATTTTTTTTGCTTTTGACCAAAATTTGATTGGCCATAACTTGAACATATGAGCTCCTTTCGATTACATTCAAGTTGCATTGGATTCAGTGTTCTGATCTCTTTCTGATGGTGCTAAATTATGGAGCATTGGAGACACTTCAATTTTTAGTGAAAAATATCCCCTGAATCAAGCCTCCCCACTGGAGAGCTTTTGGACCTCTGAAAGCTTGATTACTCAGAAAGTAAGTGAGGGTAAAGCTCCCTCACTTTACCAATCTCCATCCATTTTTCCTTGCTTGGATGCATCCCTTTCAGTCCCACTCTGAGGTATTCCATTGCTCCTCTTCATGAAGTCTTGACATTCCTATCGAGAATGACATCCTCTAGCAACTCTGACATGTACTCTGGCGAAAGATCATCAATTGATGGAACTTGAATGTTCGTGTCTTCATCCAATATCATTGGAGGCTCATACAACTTCAAATTCTCAACATTGACAACTAAATAGATATGCATGTATGGAGGAAGATTAAGGCAAAAGGCATTGGTACCAGATCTTTTCCAAAATCTCAAAAGGACCATATCTGATTGGCTTGAGCTTTATTCCTTCACCTTGCATTCTTTCATTGCTAATATGTAACCAAACTCGGTCTCCAACTTGAAAATGGTGATCACTGCAATGCATATCATGGTGAGCCTTGTATTTTGCTTGGCTTTGCTCCAACTGTGCTTCCACTACCTAATGAATTGCTTGGACTTTCTAGATGAAATTCAAAGCCTTCTCTGCATCATGGTGTCCATCTTCAACATCATCTTTCCCAAAAGAAAAATCCATCGGTGTTTTAGGTAGATAACTGAAATAAGTCTCAAAAGGAGACCTCTTTGTAGAAGAGTGTGCCACATGGTTGTAAGCATGTTGCACATAATGAAGACTCTCATCCCACAACTTAGGATGCTTACTGCAGTAACCTCTAAGAAAATACACAACTATCATGTTTACTACCTTTGTATGTCTGTCGGTCTGAGGATGGAAGGCGGTACTCTTCTTCAGCTTGGTGTACATGAGTCCCTATAAAGCTGACCAAAATTCCCCTAAGAATCAAGAATCTTGATCTGATACAATAGAAGTAGGTAACCCAAAATGAACCCATACAAATTGAAAGTACATATGAGTTGTTAGTTCAGCAGTGACCTATTTCTTACAAGTCATTAGAATACACATTTTGTTGAACCGATCAACTACTACATACAGATAATCATGTCCATTCCTAGACATAGGTAACCCCCCGAAAAAATCCATAGGCACACTTTCCCAAGGATAGGATGGTACAAGTAGAGGTGTGTACAACCCCAATTTCCTATTACTAGGTTTACTAGAAGCACACATGACACAACCTCTAATATACTTGGATACAGTTTCTTGCATACGAGGCCAGTAACAATACTTCTGCAATTGAGTGATTGTTTTGCTTTCCCCACAGTATCTTGCAATCAATGAGGTGTGTTCTTCTCTGATTACCTATGCTTGTTCATCCTTTGGAATTCATAATTTTCCCAAGTGGTACAACAATTTATCCTGCACATAGTAATCTTTCTCTTCTACATGTTTACCTTGGATTAAAGTTGCATAGATATCCTTAAATTTATCATCATTAGCATATTGTTCCTAAAAAATTTCATGAACCATAGAACTATTCTGAAGGATTATCAAAGCATTCGTGATAAGAGGCCTAGAGAGCATATCTGCTACTTTGTTATGGACACCTTTCTTATACTTAATTACCAAATGAAACTATTGTAGAAAACCCATCCATCGAAAATGCCTACTTTGTTGCAATTTAGATTGTGAGTGCAAATACTGAAGTGGCTGGTGATCAGTGTGGATTACAGTTTCTTTCCCCATTATATAATGTTTCCATTTTTTAACACTCTACACTAAAGCATAAATTTCCTTATCATAAATGGGATCGTTACTTACTACTCCTGAAAGGTTTCAAAGTGGTAGCAGACTGGTTTACCTCCTTGCATAAGTACGGCTCCCATGGCAAACCCACTTGCATTTGTCTTGATCTCAAACAGTTGATGTAGATTTGGTAAAGCCAAAACTAGTGCAGTGCTCAATTTTTCCTTCATAGTGTTGAAAGCCTTCTGTTGTGGACCTCCCCACTGAAAAGTTTCCCTCGTTGCAATGGAGATGCAATATAAGAGAAGTTTGCAATGAACTTTCTCCAGTACTAAACTACACCTAGAAAACTTCTGACTTTTGTGATTGTACTTGGCTTAGGCCAGTTTACAATAGCTTCAAACTTTGCAGGGTCTACTTTCAATTGACCACCTCCTACAACATAGCCTAAGTACACTAAGGATGTCTTAGCGAATTCACATTTAGACATCTTTACATAAAGTTTTTCTTTTCTTAATACAACAAAAAAATTCTTTACATGACTTACATGATCTTCCCAAGTTCGACCGAATATAAGAATATCATCTAGATAGACTATGAAAAAATCATCAATGAAAGGATGAAATACATCATTCATGACTTTCATAAAGGTAGTTGGTGCATTACACTGCCCAAAGGGCATGACCATCCACTCAAATAGTCCATGTTTTGTCTTAAATGTAGTTTTCCAAATGTCATTTGTGATAGGTCGAATTTGAGCATTAGAAAGCAACCAACAAGTAAAAGAGTGCAAATAAACAACTAAAACAACCTACACCTCAAGATTAGCCTAAGTTGGAAACAATGCAAGATAAAGCAACGAAATGGAACTTTATACCTTCCGTCGAATCGATCCTTTGGTTGGCCCTTCGATCTTGGATGTGTATGCTCCTTGGATGGCAAGTGGATGCAAGCAAAATGGAGTTGTGAAGATGAGTGCAAGTGGATGAACACAAGAAAATGGCTAAGTAAGAGTTGAGAAACAAAATTGCAAGAGTTTGGCTAGCAAAATTATCTCTCTAAATGAGAGAAAAGAGGGGGTATTTATAGGATTTTTGGGAAATCCTAGGGGAAATGGACGGTTGAGATTGATCCACCAAATATCAAGATGTAGGGCTAAGGTGAGTTGAGAACTCTGCTGTGCCCCCAGCATCTTGACATGTGGCAAGGATTTAGCCCTAAAAGGTGAAGTGGACATGAGGTGGAAGGAGAAGGATATGATATGTAGAGAGGTACAGTAATTTTAGATTGGACAAGATCTCCTCATAAAGGAGGTATTTGTCCTACGTGAGAGTAATATGTGAGGAATTAAAATTTTCTCAAATATTCTCATGGGGAGATGGGAAAGAATAAAGAATAAATAGAGGACATGTGGGGTGAAGTGAAGGAATTAAAAATTCCTTTTGGGTGCATTATGGGATTAAAAGGTGAATTAAAAATTCACACAGAAGGGAGATGCCTTGTTGTCCAAAAGGAGAAAGCCTTTAATAGGTTGACTAAGGCCACACGCTTTTCAAAGGCATGGGAAGAGAAAGGAATTTAATATTCTTTGAAGGGCAAGGAATTAAAAATTCGAGAGGTTGATTAGGCTAGTTAGTGAAGGATTAGAGGATGGTTAGGTGGCTAAGAGAGATTAGAGGCCAACTTGCAAAAGTTGGAGGATGTGACACATCCTAATCAAGGATTAGGCATGTGTACATCCTAATGATGGGATTAGAAGAAGGATTAGGATAAGATAAAAATGATGGAGGATGTGACATGAGGGGAATTAAATAAATGGAATATTTATTTAATTCAATTGATGGAAGGAGGATTAAAGAGATAAGGTATTATTGATTAAATACCTTAGGGATTAGAAGAACTTAAGGATGTTAATTAGAGGGGATAAATTTGGATAAATTAAGTATCCAAATTTAGACGCTCATTTTTCCCTCTCTGAGATGGTAAGCATGTAAGCAGCATCATTTCAAAGAATATTAAAACATAGAACCTAGAAGATTGATTACTATATACCAGCTCATTCCTTTTTCAATGATTAGGATAAAACAAGATGAAAGTTTGGGATGAATGATGCCCCCCCGAGAGACATATGTTCAAGAGAACACGAGTGGGCTCTCGAAATGGATGAGATGATGCAAGGGGAGTTGAAGAAGATGATGCAATGTGATGGAAGATTGGGAGGGGAGTGTGATGAAGGATGAATGGAGGGGGGGAGTTTGATAGACAAGAGGATGAAGAGGAAATGAAATCTAAATGCAATTTTTCATCGTCGGAGCACTGATTTTTGCTATAGCATAAGACACAAGACGCCAAGGTATGAAGAACCAAGGCGGATTAGTGTCTAATGCATAAAACAAACATAACAAACAAGAAGGCTATCCCAACACCCCAAAGTCACGGTGACGCTATTCCATGTATTGTACATGGAAAAGGGAAAATCAATGAAAAGGAAAAATCCTACTTTAGAACCTTAAAAATCCAGTTTCTAAGCTTGCAAAAGGGGTCTTGAAGGGTATTATCAGATGATGGTGCTCAATATTTCAAAGAAGATAATATGGATCAATCAGTCTTTAAAGTCGTTGAACCTGCTTTTTGGCTGCATTTTTGGGGCCTCAAACTTCATCCTCCAGCTCCTCAAAATCCCAATTTAGTGCTTTTTCCAACATTTTAAAAAATTGTTTTCACTCATAACTCAAAATGCATATCTCGCATCTGGGATGTTAGTTGGCAATTCATCCTATCTCACCAATGGGTATTTCTTGGAAAAAATTGGGACTCTCAAACATACGACCATGAAGTTTCCTAAAATGGCAAAATTTGACAATTTTTGAAAATTGCCAAATTTGGAAAAATCTGATTGTCAACACTTTATGCCCTTTCAACCCTGGAACTTGGTGTAGAATTCATCCCATCACATCCTCCAATCATTCTAGTCTTCAATCCAATCCTCATCTGAGCTTTAATCTTATGCCAATCTGAGCTTAACCAAACCCCTAATCTGAGCTTTCATCCCTCTACAGTCCAGATCTTTGGGTATCAAACAAAGTCTTAAGATCCCTCCCTCCATCTTCTTCAACTCTCATCTCAAACATTCATCACACCTCCTTATATCATTTCAAACTCTCATTCCATAATCTTAATCAATCGTTTACTCATTCTAAGTAATCTTCCATCTTCTCCATCTCCTATCCTTTCTCATCTATCATCTCAAACATTCATCACACCTTATATCATTTCAAACTCTCATTCCATAATCTTAATCAATCGTTTACTCATTCTAAGTAATCTTCCATCTTCTCCATCTCCTATCCTTTCTCATCTATCATCTCAAACATTCATCAAACCTCCTCCTATCATTTCAAACTCTCATTCAATAATCTTGATCAATCATTTACTCATTCTTAATAATCTTCCATCTATTCCTACCCTTCACCTTCTCATTCCTCGAATCAGTCATCAATCCATCTAGCCACCTTTTCCTCATCGTCCATCCCGACAATCCTTTTTCCCTCCATCCTTGACCCTCATCCCATCTCATAATCCCTTGTCATTAGTACCTAGCTATAGGCTTTTTCCCACGCAATCCAATGTCATCTATCTTATCACCATCACTTCTGCTTCTTTTGCACATCTTTTCCATCACATCATCCACCCACTTCATCTTCGATGATTTGGATAACTATCCCATCCCTGAGCTTTGTGTAGCCATCATCCTCCGATCCAATCCAACAGGTCTATCTTGTCCCATCATGTCGATCCAATCCTTTTATCCCCTTATCTAAGGTTATCTCATCATCTTTCATCCATCGTTTGTCATTGGTCATTTATCGAACTACGTTGCCCCTGCGCTTTCACGTAGGCAAGGTCGATCATTTGATCTGCCCTCGGGGTTCCATCATCGGTCTTTCTGCTTTGTCCATCTGTTCCTTTATCATCTATCATCAATCTTCATATCTTGTTCCTATTCGTCTGTCCCGTCTTTATCATCCATCGAGGTCTCCTATCTTGTGTCATGTCTCTCGTGTCACGTCGTCAAGCTATGCCCTTATCTAGCTAGATCTTAACAAATGAGATTCACTTGTATCATCAAATCCAATCAGTTCTGAATATCTTGCGTCATATCAATCATTTAATTTAGTATCCATCATCGGTCTCAACAGGATGCATCCTTCCTAACAGACCTCATCAATCCCACCCATCCCCTTGATTGATCCTATGGCAAAGGACATTTGAAATTAATTGTGATCTTTTGATGCTTTTGGCTTTTGTTTATCATTTGAGCTCCCTATCATCACTTTTCATGGTCGCCTTGATCCATCATATCATGGTGTGCGTTGACTAGTCAACATAGGGGTGTATCTTGATCTTTTTTGTCTTCTCGGTTGTCCCACATAGTACCCACCAAGACCCCTGAGGTCTTGTGTTACGCTGGGGCATCCTTGTGTGCTTGTAGTTATCCCAATACCTGGCCCGACCAAGGTCATCGTGACTTTGGGGTGTTGGGATAGCCTTCTTGTTTGTTATGTTTGTTTTCTGCATTAGACACTAATCTTCCTTGGTTCTTTCTTCAGTACCCGGCTGCCTGTAGTCTTATGCTATAGAAAAAAATCGCTGTTCGGACGATGGGTATACTGCATTTGATTGCATTTCATCTTACCTTATCTCAATCTCGACATCTTTATCATACTCCTGTTCTTCATGACGCTTAATCCCTTTAGATTACCTTCATCTATTTTGCGCACACTTTGCCTTTCCAACTCCATGTCCTTCTCGCATCTTCTATCCTTAATTCTTTACTTTCTTTCCGGTTACCTTTAATGATTGTGACGCCACCTAACTATCTCTTTCGAGCCCGAGCATTCTTCCATACCTTTAGTCGATCAGCATCTTTCCCAATCTAACCATCCTCTTCTAGGTTCTATGTTTTAATATTCTTTGAAATGATGCTACTTTGTAGCACCATCTCAAAGAGGGGAAAAATGTAGATGTCTAAATTTGGACACTTAATTTATCCAAATTTATCCCCTTTAATTAACATCCTTAAGTTCTTCTAATCCCTAAGGTATCTAGTTAAATAATTAAATACCTTCCTCTTTCATCAAATGAATTAAATAAATATCACATTTATTTAATTCCTCCTCATGTCACATCCTCCATCTTTTTTTACCTAATCTTAATCCTTCTTCTAATCCCATCATTAGGATGTGCACATGCCTAATCCTTGATTAGGATGTGTCACATCCTCCAACTTTTGCAAGTTGGCCTCTAATCTCTCTTAGCCACCTAACCATCCTCTAATCCCTCACTAACCAGCCTAATCAACCTCTCAAGGAATTTTTAATTCCTTTTATCCTTCCAAGGAATAACATAGCCCCTTTCTTCCCCATGTCCTTTATGACATGTGTCCTTAGTCAACCCTATTAAATGCTTTTCCTTTTTGACAAGGCATCTCCCTTCCCTATGTGAATTTTTAATTCACCTTTTAATCCCCCAATGCATTTAAGGAATTTTAAATTCCTTCCCTCTTCCCCATGAGAATATTTGAGGAATTTTTAATTCCCCACTTGTCCTCTCCCACATGGGGACAAGTACCTCATTTATGAGGAGATCTTGTCCAATCCCAAGGTACTTTGTACCCCTCTCCATGTCATGTCATTTTCCCTCCACCTCATGTCCACTTCACCTTTTAGGGCTATCTCACATGCCACATGTCAAGATGTGAGGGCTTGTGAGTTCTCAACTCACCTTGGCCCTACATCTTGATATTTGGTGGCTCAATCTCAACCGTCCATTTTCCCTAGGATTTCCCAAAAATCTTATAAATACCCCCTCTTTTCTCTCATTTTAGGGGGATCATTTGTGCTAGCCAAACTCTTGCAGTTTTGTTTCTCAACCCATACTTAGCCTTTTTCATGCTTTTATCCATTTGCACTCATCCTCACAACATCTTTTAGCTTGCATCTACTTGCCATCCAAGGAGCATACACATCCAAGATCGAAGGGCCAACCAAAGGATCGACTCAACGCAAGGTATAAAGTTCCATTTAGTTGCTTTGTCTTGCATTGTTTCCAACTTAGGCTAATCTTGAGGTGTAGGTTGTTTTAAGTTGTTTATTTGCACTCTTTTAGTTGTTGTTTTCTTTCTAACGCTCTATTTCGACCTATCACACTAATTAAGAATGCATTTTTGAATTGTGTTGTAGTTAGAAATTTGAATGGAGTGAGTGGATTGTTTACTTTATAAGTTGGTATTTTTTTGTGTACATGTTGAGTAGAGGCCAACTCATGTAGGTTTACCATGATTCTTATATGTTTATAAAATTTGACTAGATAGACCTATAGGAATCTATATATAGGATCTTGAATCACTTGATTGTGATATTATACATATATAGGTCCACTTGACCAGTACTTGTGAACCCCTACATGATGTGTAGACTGTGTGTACATAACTATAAGACCCCCACATGTCAAAATCAAGTCTGATACTGGAGTAGTAGTAGGTTTTCATTGGAAAATTATAATGGAGAATTCTTGGAGTTGCTTTGTGTAATGCCCCGTCTTAATAACCTAAGAATGTTGCAAAAGTGTTATAAAGGTGTAATATTTTTTTTTTGTAATAATACTAAGTTAATTAGTTGCATACACTCTTAGGTTAAACGACGTTACACTACTTTGAGTTTTCCTTAAGCGACTAAGTATTTCGCATTGCACTTAATAATTCATAATATAAAATATACATTGCATAATGATAAATTTTCATTCATGATAACATAATAAAGTACAAACATTTTTTTTCATACATTGCATTGATATGATATTACATCACTCATCCATCTGATGAGGTAGTTCAAATAATAAATACAATTTCACAAATGATCACCTCTTATACATTTGAGGGATGTTTTCAATTACAAGTTTACAAAATACAATGATGAAAGAGTAGAAGGAATCCATGTGCGAGCTCTCCATCCATGAAGCGCTCAATGCAACAAACAAACTGGGGACCCAACGGAGTAAGGTGCACGTTCCACCCAACCATGTGGTACCCGTAGGTCCACCCCCCCGTGCTAGGAGATAGTAATAAGGCTACCTAGACCAAATCTACTAACCCTAGACACTAGTACATACACACTATTGGTTACATTGCTTCCAGATTTGACAATTGATTTGAAACACAAACACAAGGTTTAACTGTTATTCTAGGTGGAGTGTCATCACAACGATGCAATGGTTACCCTGGTGTTTCTTCCTAGGTCTCGGCCCCCAATCCTTGGGTTACCCTGGTAACCTCTTACGAAACCCGGCCCCTATTGCATACAGTTGCGGAATCGAATGCCTCTTAAAGAAACGAGACACTGATTTGCCATTCCAGGCCTTCTCAACTTATACTCATGACTGTAGAAGCTCAAGATTCATAAGAGAGGAATACATAACTTGTTAAATGTTTTAGATCTATCTACTGTGTTATTTAGTTTTCACTGACTTACTTAACTAATTGTAAGTTACCCTGACACCACTTTGTGTGTCGGCCCTTACGACTAGCCACTCCCCTAAACATAACAAGGTTACTAGGTTTTCATGACTAGGGTTTACCATATGCACAATTACATCTCACAATGATAAAAAAATCATAACAGTATCAAACACCACTTTTAATTCTTGCACAAACCCAAGTCAATAGAAATATTTTGAAAACAATAATACCCTTTTTAACCCAGTTGATCTGGAAGACTTGATTTGTTTTTAGAGACTTTTCCCAAACTTTCCCAATCACAGAAGGTAATAAAATAATCTAAAGCAAATGGGAATACATATCTATCATTTGGATATTCTAAATCCATATGCACATCTTGAAAACAATATGTTTACAAATCATCTAGATAAAAGATCTTTTAAATAATCTAGGAAAATAACTATTTCCTTTAATCTATCTTGCTGATTTTCACAATTTTACCATATATAATTCACTATGATTTACTCATCCTTTATTTTATTAAACTTCAATTTTCTACTACAAAAAAAAATAGATTAATTATATTATAACTCAAATATAATATATATAATAATATAATATATCATATACAATATATTATAATATATATAAATATATATTATAAAATATTATATATAACATATGTATTAAATATATATATTTTGTGTATACTAATTAAAGTTATAAATTAAATACTCAAATTAAAATAAAATTTTCAAATTTTAAATCATTGAAATTAAACTAGGGTTCGGCTTTCCCACGGCCGAAACCCTCGTGGGAGGGCTCGGCCATGGCGGCGGCGCCGGCGCTGCCTGCAGAGGCAGCGTCGAGCACTGCCCTCATGGCCGGCTCCCTACGAGGGTCGGCCATGGGCAACACTCGCCCCCCTGAATTTAAACAAACATCTACCATTTAAATCATATAAAAATCGCGGAAATATTCCTCCGCGTAAAAATGTAAACGAAAATTATTTTATTTCAACAGATGATTGCCGGGTATTTTTGACGAAAAATCCCTATGTGGATTTTATTATTTTGAACGGAATTTTGAAGAAAAATTAGCATATACCTCAACATATATATATATATATACAACCATTTAATTTTGGCACACACACACACACAGACTGGTTTAAAATCTGGTAAATATCTTCTACAGAAACAGATATAACAATTTTATTCTGTACAAATAAATATCTATTTTTTTATAATAGTTCATCTACAAAAAGAAAAAATAACAATCCCCCATACTTAACCAGATTTTTTTTTTTTTAATAATACATACATAAATTCTTCCCAAAATGACAATATTTAAAACAATTTTCACATAAAAGACAATTTTTATTCCCTACAGATTTTTTTTTTAAAAAGAAGGAATCTCTGAAAAGAGATACAAAATTTCAACAGAGAATTTTTTTTTTTTTTACAAAGGCTTTCTAAAGCCATTAAAATTTCACACAGCAATCTAAATTCTTTTCACAAACATTTCATTTAAAAACAACAAAATATCTTCAGATGCTTTCCTTTCCAATTCAAACAAAAATAAATTTTAAAGAGGAATACCTGTATTCCCTTGCTAACTGAAAATGAAAATCTCTGTAGCCTTTGAAGCCTCTGTTTCCTGTAACCACCAAATCCCTCCCGAGAAACCAAATCCAGAATCACCAACCACCAAGATCCTTTGAAAGATCCTCCACCAAAAGATCTTCCACAAATATACAACCCCAGAGGAAATAACAAATCCTCTAAGAAAAATTGGATTTTTAACACAGTAAAGAATTTTTTATTTTTTTTTGCCAGTGCCCAGAAAATTTCCCCGAGGCAATTCCATAACCCCGTGCAAAATCCCAGATCCTCAATAACCTCCGTGAAATTTTTTAACAACCTTTTGCAATAATGGCATTCACACACTTGTCGAGAAGTTGTTGAGAAAATATCTTCTCCACTTCTCGGAAAATTTTGCCATTCAAATATTTTGCATGCAAATAATTATTTATTTAAATTTAAATCTTAAAAATCAATTTTCTTTCAAATCACATGCAATTTATTTAATTTTTATTTTCTAATTTTCTAACTTATTTAAATATAATATAATCTATGCACTTAATAATTTAATTTAATTAATTTATTTATTTAATTAAAATAGTTAAATCCTTTTAAGACCAACTATTTAACTAAATAAATTAACTAATGTATTAAATAATCAAGTAAATAAATTTCAATCATATTTAAATATTAATTAAATAACAATAAATAAACACAATAACTAACATTAAAACATAAGCAAATTTACCTTTTCAAAATAATTTAACCAACAAAAAATACAATACAACCTATGACCCAAACTGAAAACTGACATTGTACTAAAACTAAGGTTAAAGACCGAACTAGGATAAACCTAACTACTATCTCTCGTACAACAATTTTCGTTGAGTCTTGACACGCTCAGACCTGATTACACAGGTGGAGTCGGTGTCGTGTACCTGCAAATCCTGCAACCGAGCAAAGAATGTACATACAAGTATATATATAAAGCATTAAAACAGACACACCGTGCGGAGAAAATCACAGATATCGCAGGGCACTCGCAAGCGAGTGATGCGATTCTGTTCTCCACACCAATACACTCACAGAAAACTGACTCAATAAATATTGTTAGTCCATCATAAACATGTGCATATCCATAAACAACTAAAAGTAACATCTACACTAAATCATATCATGTCTGAAAACAATAAACATCACACAAAGTATCATCATGTCACAGAATAATCCATCATCGCTCAAAACCAGCGATCAAAGTATCCAACAAAACAACATAGGTCTAACAATATGAAAAAGTATCATCAGAAAACATAAGCATAAACGGAGGGGTACTACATCTTCCCCCCTAGGATCAGGCTTGCTCCTGAAAGCCTGCGAACAGATAGGGATAAAGTTCCCTCATGCGTGTCGCATCCTCCCAGGTAGTCGAAGCCTCATAGCTAGGATCCCATTGGACCCTCACCTGATCAACGTCTTGACCCCTGAGACCGAATGTCCGGTGCTGAAGAATGGCCACGGGCTCCAAAGCCAGCTGCCCGTCCTCTACCTGTAACGCATTCCAATCAAGTACATGAGATATGTCGGGATGATAAGGTCTAAGTACTGACACATGAAAAACATCATGAATACGAGACAAACTGGGTGGTAAGGCGAGTCGATATGCCACGGGACCAATTCTCTCTAAGATCTCGAATGGTCCTACAAAATGAGGTGCAAGTTTAGAGCATTTTCCATAACGGATTGGACTCTTTCGCGGTCGCACTCGAAGAAACACTCTATCACTAACAGCGAACTGTCGATCAATCCTATGCGCATCGGCATATTTCTTTTGCCTATCCTGAGCTGCTATCAAATGCTCTCTAATACGGTCAACCTGTTGCTCCATGTCTCGAAGCATCTCAGGTCCAAGCAACACTCTATCCTCAAGTCAATCCCAACTAAGTGGAGTTCGACAAGGACGACCGTATAATGCCTGATATGGTGGCATACCTATGGAACTTTGATATCCGTTGTTATAAGCGAATTCTACTAAATACAAGTAATCCTCCCAACGTGATTGTTGGTCCATTACATACATCCTAAGCATATCCTCTAATATTTGGTTAACTCTTTCAGTTTTACCATCGGTTTGAGGATGATACGCTGAACTAAAGTTTAACTGTGTATCTAATGCACGTTGCAATGAAGTCCATAAGGCTGAAGTAAATACAAGATCTCTATCCGATATGATCCTACGAGGAATTCCATGTAATCTAACGATATCCTCCATGAATATCCTAGCTACCGATGAAGCGTTATAAGATGAACGTATAGGTGAAAAGTGAGCTACTTTAGTCAAACGGTCAACAGTTACCATAATGGCATCATGTCGACGTGAAGACGTAGGTAACCCAACAATAAAGTCAATGGATATAATACCCCATTTCCATTCGGGAATGAGATGTGGCTGCAATAATCCAGCAGGATGATGATGCTCAGCTTTGACTCACTGGCATTCAAGACATCTCGATACGTAATCAGCAATATCTCGTTTCATACCAGGCCAGAAATACAATTGCCTAAGATCGGCATGCATTTTCTTGACACCTGGATGAGCTGAATACGGAGCTCGATGAGCTTCAGTCATTATTAATGTACGAAGACTCTCTACATGAGGTACATAAATGCAACCTAAATGTCGTAATATACCATCTGATTCTAGGACATAACCTTCAAATCGACCTTCTAAAGGTCTACCCGATTCAATCTCTGAGTAGGAAGTGCGGCTACTATTTGACCTCTCAAATCTACTTCAAGAGTAGTAGCAGAGATCTCATGTCGACGTCGGCTAAGAGCGTCGGCCACTACGTTCTCTTTGCCTTGAACATACTTTACTTCAAAATCGTACTCACACAAGAACTCCATCCACCGTCTTTGCCTAGCATTTAAGTTAGGTTGCGTAAAAATGTATTGCAAACTACGGTGATCGGTATGAAGTTCAAAGCGATGACCTAATAAGAAATGCCTCCATCGAACTAAAGCATGTACTACTGCAGCTAGTTCTAGGTCATGAGTAGGATAGTTTAATTCGTGGTCCTTGAGTTTGCGAGACTCATAAGCAACCACATGCCCATCTTGCATCAAAACTGCTCCCAAACCCTCTAAAGATGCATCCGCACAAACTACGAAATCCTTAGTAGGATTAGGAACAATAAGTATAGGCGCATTAGTCAACTTTTCTTTAAGAGTCTGAAAAGCTAACTGACACTGTTCTATCCAAACAAACTTCTTCCCTTTCCTCTGAAGAGAAGTAATAGGATGACCTATTCTAGAGAATCCCTCTACAAAACGTCTATAATAGCCAGCTAACCCCATAAAACTACGAACTTCACCTACATTAGTAGGTGTGGGCCAATCTACAATAGCTTGGATCTTTGAAGGATCCACAACAATACCTTTTCCAGATATCACATGTCCAAGGTATTTAATTTCAGATTGAAAGAAGTCACACTTCTTCAGGTTTGCATACAATTGATTTTCTCTTAAACATTGCAATACCTGTCTCAAGTGTTCTTCATGTTCCTTCATGTTCCTCGAATAGACTAAAATGTCATCGAGAAATACCAAGACAAAGCGATCAAGGTATGTACGAAATACACCATTCATCAAACTCATGAATACAGATGGTGCGTTCGTTAACCCAAATGGTACCACTGTGAATTCGTAGTGCCCATAACGAGTTCGAAAAGCAGTTTTATGGATGTCTGCTTCAGCTATACGTAATTGATGATAACCCGATTTTAAATCAATTTTGGAGAACACATTAGCTCCCTTAACTTGATCAAAAAGATCATCGATTCTAGGCAAAGGATAATGGTTCTTAATCGTAACCTTGTTCAATTGACGATAGTCAATGCACAGCCTAAGAGATCCGTCCTTCTTCTTTACGAAGATGACAGGTGCTCCCCAAGGGGAAACACTTGGATGAATAAAACCCTTTTCTAAAAGTTCATGTAACTGAATACGAAGTTCCTCCAACTCCTGAGTCGTCATTCTATAAGGAGCTCTAGAAATAGGCTCAGCTCCAGGAACTAGGTCAACTCTAAAGTCGATATCCCTCTTCGGTGGCATTCCAGGAATGTCATCGGGAAATACATCTGCGAATTCCCTAAGAATAGGATGATCATCAAGAGATACCTCTCGACTCTCACCCTCATCTAAATCAGTAACTGTTGTTGCAAACAGTTGACATCCCTGTCGAAGACATCTCTTTAGTTGCATAGAAGATATCATCCGCAAAGAGATAGGTCTTTGAATACCTACGATTTCCACTTTTGCACCTAAATCATCAATGCAACTAACTGTCTTGAGTCGACAGTCAATTACAGCATGATAAGATGCTAACCAATCCATACCTAACACTATATCGTACGATCCTAAGGGTGTAACATATAAATCTACTAAGGTAGTTAACATACCTATTTTAAGTTCACAATCATGTACTAAGTTATCTACTGCTACTTTCACCCCAGAGGCGAATTCAACTTGCCATTTACCACCTTGTTTTACCGCCACAAGACCACAACGGTCAACAATGGATGGTGAAATAAAGGAGTCAGTGGCTCTAGAATCAAAAAGTATAGATACATTAACACCATTTAACTTACCTGAAGTTTCTACCACCGTATTCTGGTGATCGGCTTGGCGGTCATTAACCGCTGCATATACTGTATGTGCACGTCCTGCATCACCCACTGTAGGCTCTGAAACTGTAGGTCGAGGCCCATAACCAGTAGAACCTCTCATCGGACACTGCCTAGCTATGTGCCCATGCTGCCCACATGAATAACAACCTGTGCCTGTGCCTCTACCAAATCCTCTGCCACCTGAAGGTGCATTGGACTGCTGAAAACTACCCCAACTGATGGTAGACTGAGCACTCTGCGCAGGCTGATCCTGCCTATTGTGCTTGTTGCGCCACCAGTTACAACCTTTTCTTGTTTGAGGACTGTTTTGTTGTTGTGCTTGAGGGTTATTGTTCTTTTGAGGAGTTCTTTGTTGCTGCCCACCCTTTGTGGGTGTCTGTTGGTTCTTGGAAGAACCACCTGTCTGTGCCTGTCCACCACGTGGACTAAAACCTGCTGCAGGAGCACTCCCAATCTGCACTCCTGTGTGCCCACCTAAAGCCATAATAAGGTTCTCCTCAACTATGCGAGCCTTCTCCACTGCGACTTCCATAGTCTTTGGCTCAAAGACTCGGACACCACCACTGATACGGGCATTTAAGCCCCTGATAAAATGTTGTACTAGCATAAGCTCATCATCGCCAATACCAGCATACTGCTTGAGTTCGTAGAACCTACGTTCGTATTGCTCTATAGAAAGAGCTAACTGGCGTAGATCATGGAACTCATCTGCCCTACGCTGCCTCCAGTGTTCCGAAAGGAACCGAGCTCTGAACCTCTCAAGAAACATCTCCCAAGACACAGAACCAATATCTATGTGGAGCTTCTGCTCCTCAAGGCGCCACCATGTAGAGGCGAATCCTCTCAAGTGCATAATAGCGCATCTGGCACAGGTATTGCTACCGTAAGGGTGCATGGCAAAGCATCTACCCAAATCCAGTAGCCAGGTCTCTACCTCTAAACCTCCTCCTGAACCATCAAAGGTAGGAGGACGTGCTCTCAGTAAATCCCTCATATGACCAGCAATGATAGCATCCTGATGTGCTGTGTCATCTACTCTCCTAGGGGATCTATCCATCTCTCTCACAACCTCCTACTCATCTACCTGTCTAGGTCCAAGACGAGCTAGGACCTCCTCTAAAAGTGGACGTATCTGAGAACCCTCAACTGCTGACTGTTCGAGATTCTATCCCTCATTTCTCTGACCCATCTGTTCTGCTTGGTCACTATGGTGAGGGCTAGGAGGGGGAGTAACCTGAGGGATTGGCCCACGGCCTCCACCTCTACCTCTACCACGACCTCTTCCTCCTCGCCTAGGCATGTTTCCTACACATAATAATTACGAGTCTTAGATACTGTTCAACCAAGGTTATCAATTACGACACTACGTACTTGGTCAACCTAATGGGCTCTAGATTACCCAAAGCATCCAGTGTTTGTAACCTGGCTCTGATACCAATCTGTAATGCCCCGTCTTAATAACCTAAGAATGTTGCAAAAGTGTTATAAAGGTGTAATATTTTTTTTTTGTAATAATACTAAGTTAATTAGTTGCAAACATTCTTAGGTTATTAAGACGGGGCATTACACTTTGTATCTTATGGACTAGTTGACATTCACTTGTATCACAAAGATGAAATATTTCTAGGGGCTATTATATATGTGATATTGGAGTGGTTGAGATGTTTATTACTCATATTGTGTAGGTAAAAAAATAAAAGTTGATTGTTGTATCAATATGGTTAGCAGATATTCACCTATTACACAAATGTGATCAATTATATAGGTGCTACCTATATTGTGACAAGGTTAACTAACAATATCACCAAGACTAATAGGTGGTATATGTCAAATTCTAACCCTTCTTGGGTGGAAAGACTCGTCACCAATGTCCTAGAAGCAATGGATGTTGGAATCCATCAACTCAATGGTTCAATGGAATGTGGGAATTTTGTTAATAAACTTATGTGATATCTTTGTTATACTTATTATTTGGTGATGATTGCAAGTAGTATGGGACCCATGGTGTATTATGGGATACACTGACATTCATTTTCTAGCTAGGGTACATTAAAAGGGTAGGCATTGTTCACTCACTATGTAAAATTTTGTAAATGACATTGGGTTTTGTGCACATTGTTATATTGATGCCCTTGCAACTAATGATATTAATTAGCATGGGATACTTTATTGTTGTCACAGATGGTAGTGGATAGGGAAAATGATGGGACACACAATGTAGTATGGGATGCACTAACATTTCTTTTTCAAGTGAGATCCACTAATGGGCTCATGTGATTGTGAACCACATAGTGGGATTATGCATGCAGTAGGTTGTATCCATTTACACTTTATCAATTGATCATGTATACACCTAAAATTGGTTATGGAATTTAATTAATTAAATACTAGTTATTTAATTAATATTTTGGCTACGTATAAATAAATTCTCAATTTATTTGTATTGTTCATATTCTAAATTCTCCAAATCTAAAATCATATTCTTCTAAATTAATTAAATAAACAAATTTCCAGAAGCTTGTTTTATTTAATTAATCTTCACTAATCTCGATTAGGAATTCAAGCACATGTCTACAACTTTTTGTGCCACCTCACCAAGGTCACATGAAATTAAACAATTCTAATTTTTAATTAGAATTATCTTCAACTAATTTTTAAGCACATAGTCTTTTCTTCCCACACTTTAGTCTTCCATCCATTTGGCATGTTGTCTTTGGTCAAGGGGATAACATCTTGATTCTCTCCATCTCCATCGTTCATTCTTCTTGTTCGAATTTGGACTGTCAATCGTTGCCATCTCACAAGATGGTTGGAAAAGGCTATAAATACAACCATTTGCAATTGCATTTTGCATGCACTTTTGAGTAGAGTTATCATGTAGGAATAATGTTTGAGCTTGGGAGCATTATGGAGTCTTATAGTTGAATTTTATATCATGTTTTGCATCATAGTTAAATCTTAGAATAGCACTTTGCTTCATAGTTGCATTTTATGTCATCCTTTGCATCATAGTTGCATTTTAGATTAGCATATTTAGAGTTTTAATTTGAGCATATGTAGAATCATATATATCACTACCATAGTATCCACCACCTTTTCTCCATTCATCATAATCATTCACCATTCATCATAGTATCCATCATCATTTTTTATCATATAGTTTCATGTAGGAATTTAATTGGCTTGCATGTTGAATACTAATCTCATTTCTTAAGTGTCATTCTAATAGCCTTTGTGCACATAGAAATTTGAGGGCCACAGGGTTAAAGGAATATTTAAGAATAGAGAACAATGAGACGTTCTTAAAATATTTGTTTTGTTGCAATTTAGAGTAGCTTCTTTGCTTGGAATCTTTGATATAATTTGTTCCATTAAGGTTTGTGTTGATTCACTAACTTTCCACATTTCACACACACACAAATCGCAATGTCAACATGTGATGTATGTGTGGATCATTCACATTGGATACATGTGATGTATGCTTGAGCTAGTCATTATTGTACTTGTGATGTGCATATGAGCTAGTCACTAGTGTATCTATGATGCATGCTTCAGCTAGTCACTATTGTGCATGTAATGTGTGTATGAACTATTCACTTTTGTACATGTGATGTGTGTATGAGCTAGTCATTATTGTACTTGTGATGTTATGAACTTGGAATTATATGACCCCTATGTGAATTTTTGGGTGTTTGTACACTAATGATTGGTATTGATTAGTATAGAACCAAAAATTGATGGAATTTTTTTAGTATTCTCTTATAATAGGACTAAGGTGATAGCTTGTGGTTAATGACTATTCATGATTTAAAGGTGATATCTAATATATCATACAAGAGAAAAGGATGAACTATCTGCAGCATTGGTGTATGAACTATAAAGCCTCTAATTACCAAAAGGGGATACATAGGAAAGGTCATCATGAATGAACACTCAAGATTTAGGTCTGGGTCTAGAGATTATCTCAACATTGGGAGCTTACCACTTTTGAGTGTAAGAATATAAGTGATGGTGTATAGTTCTCACTAGCATGGTGGTTGGAGAAGCTATGAATTTAACACTTCTAAGCTAGATGAAAGATGCTCGATCAATTATGTTGATAGTTGTGAATTGAATATAAAAAAATAATAGAAAACCAGGGATGGTTGTTACACCAGTCTCGGGAAAAATAAAATAAAATAGAACAAAACAAAGAGAGAAATATATATTGCAAGGAAAATAGTAGGGGTATTAATTTCACAAGACAAGGCATAACTTTCTTGTTCTTCAAGTTGTTAACAAACACTCTTGGTGATATTCATGAGGTAGTGGGCTTCGACCTAGGCACATGATAACCTTTAAAATTACATAAATCCCACAAAAAGGAAGATTAACTATCCCTATTATTTTAACTAAAGAAAGACAACAAAAATGGCAATGAAACAAAGAACACGAAGGAATATTTTTAACACAACCACAAGATATTCAAGCTACCAACACACAAGAAAAAATATTGGAGATATCTAAATCCCTAATGGTAGTATAATTCCACCTAACCATGCAATACCCTCAATCCCACCCTGCTATATTGAGAGACAAACACAAAGGATTCAAATACACTCACATAAAACAAGGAGTATGTAAACACTCACACAAAACACACATAAATAGAACCATATTACAACATATAAATACACAAGGAAACACTCACATGATACTCAAAATAGGATCACATCACCATTAAATATAAGGTCCAAAGGAAAGAGAAGCACGTGAATCTTAGGAATAAGACAAGGAGTGTCAACACAACCACTCAATGGTGTTATGAGAAGTTTGGTAGTTGATCTTTCCCAATAAATATACTTATGACATTCACCAAATCCCAAAGTTTTAGAATTTATATTGTTTGTTGACCAAAACTTTGAGAGAAATTTGATCCTAGCTCAAAAATATATGTTTTTAGACTACAAAAATTGGGTAGCCCCCTATAAATTGTAGTGCACCCAATAAAAAATTTCATGTGACTAGTGAAACTTGTGTGACAAACCCTCTAGTACCATGGGGATGGGGAGGAGACTAGACCTCATGACCTCTTTCTTGTAATAGGATAATCCCAAAGACTCCAAAGATGGCATCACCACTCCCGTTCGTCCACTAAACATTCTTGTCACTTTTCCTACTTCCTCCATCTCACTCACATCCATCTACATCATATACATGGATCAACAAGTCATATCTCAAGAAAAGAATAAAGGCAAAGCTCCAAAAAATGAGTTATCTTTAAAATGAGATCAAGAATCAAGAGACATAATGAAAAGAATAGAAGATCAAGACAAGTCCCTTAGCCAAAATAAAAAGCTATTGGACAAATCAAAAATAATAGAAGATCAAGAAAAGTCCCCTAGCCAAAATAAAAAGCTATTGGAAGAATCAAAAATAAAAGAAGATCAAGACAATTCCCCTAGCCAAACTAAAAATCTATTAGACAAATCAAAAATAAAAGTCAAAAGTGAAAGCAAGCAAAATTCGATCTCCAAGTATGCCTCTCCATCAAAAATCACTAGGGGCATCTATCAAGGAAAAAATTCAAACAAAGAGCCTGTTGATCCAAGGCCTCCATCCATGTCACTCTCACTCATACCATATACTCCATTCCACACATCCATGTTCACATATCTATCATATCACACCATTGGTGATGTCTTTTAATGTATCTTTGATGACGACCCTTTAACATATTCTAGCTCATTGGTCACCCAAGCTCCTTTTCATTTGAAGCCTATTGGCCCACATAGTGTGCACATTAGGGATCTTATCATAGCCTCTTTCATCCACCACATCTACCACCCTTCATATTTTTCACTTGCACTCGTCATCTAGATCGGGTCCTTTCATCAAGCACGATCATCCAAATAGGATCAGGGCATTGTCAAGGAAGTCTACAGATCTGGTGCTTATCAATTCTATACCTCACTTTAGAGAGCTCTTGTCAAAATAAAAATATATAAAAAAAATTAAAAAAATCAAAAAAATCGTTACCTTGGTGAAAACCTAGCAAATAGGCATCTTGGTGACAGCAAAAAAATCAAAAAATCATAAAAATAGTAAAGAGAAAACCATTTGTCCAATAGTGAAAACCACATCAGTGGTGCTTTGGATAAGTACCATAGTGAAAACCTGGAAAACAGGTGCCATGTGTAGTCAGTCTTTGCTTTATCATCTACTATCACTCTATCTAGTCTTCCACCCTAATTCATAATAATTCCTTTACCTTCCATCATCCCCCATCTAACATCCATCATAAGGCCTTGTCATCTTTATCATGACTTCCAAGCAGTTGACGTCTTCTGCCCTATCTCCTCCATATTTCATCCATAATAAACCCTTGTCCCATCCCATCCTTAATGGTTAGTCCTACACCTGAATGGGGAAAATTTTCTAACACCTACCTTCATTAGATTCTACACTTGCCATTGAAGATCAAAACATTTGAAAACAACAAAAAAATCAAAACATTCAAAAAATAAAAAAATCAAAACATTCTTAAAAGACAAAAAATTCAAAACATTCAAAAAAAAAATCAAATATCACCAAAAGAAAAACAAATCATAAAACTTCAAAAATCCAAAAAAAATCAAAACATGTCAAAACCCAAAAACATTAAGATAACTTTCAAAAAATTGCAAAAATAGAGTTAGAATTAGTCATGTCAGTCTTTGTAATTGTTGAACTATTTTCCCTCTATGAATGGACATAGGCAAGGCCATCTGTCGATGTGCCCCCGAGGCATTAGGTTAGTCCTTTAGGCATTGTCAAATAAAATCATGATTCAGTCCTTTGTCATTGAAACAAATTCAAGGGTCATGTCGAACTACGAGGTCTTTGTGCATTACTATATAGGCAAGGCCATCTGTCAATGAGGCACTGAGGCACCCTAGGTCAATCTTTTATGGTTTGTCAATTCAATCAAAATAAATGGGACATTGTCAACTCAAATGTGAAATAATCATCTGAAATTCAAACACAAATCCTGAATCAACAAGACAAGCAAGCGAACAAGTCTACAAGTCAAATCAGTCATTTGTCAAATCAATCGAACCAATCAAATTGATCAAAACCAATGGTCTTATATAGAATATTTCCTTCCTGAAACCAGACCTTGTCACTATCACATTCTATCATTTTCCTTATACATGTAGTTACATGATCAAAACTAGACTTGATGTCTTATACGACATGTTTCTTCTCCTGAAACCAGGCCTTGTCAAAACAGTCCACCCATCACTCACTTTGTCCCTTAACACACTAGAAAACACTAATTGGAAAAAAATTTGAATGACTGTTGATCTTGTTGGTCTATGTTGTCTTAACTTTTGTATTTTCTTCGATCATGTTACTAGCCAACTCAAGGATGTCCTATGAAGGATTTAGAGGAGCGATGATGTCTCATGACTCATCTTTTATTTGATTGTTTTCTGTGGTTTGTCTTGACAAAAAGACTAGGGCAACATGACCCTTAGTATGAGTTAGGACATTCCTTGTCTGCGACTATCTTTTTTTACAGATGGATGACCTTGCACACCTTGGTCTATATCATACCATGGTGTTTGTTGTCCATTTGTCATATTTTACCGCCCAATGATGATTAATTACAAAAGTCTTGTCTAGCAAAATATATATTTGTAAATTATCTCAACTAGCACTATCTCAACATCCATGTCTTCTATGCTAACATCCATGTCATCCATGCTAACATCCCTATCTCCCATGCTAATATTTCTTCAATCTGCCTCTTGACAACATCCTGTGACACACAAAAACATATCTTGCATACATGATCCTGTTAGGAAGCATTATAGACCGCACTATCATAATAGGCATCATCATAAATACACAATTGATCATATACACTACATTGGAAAATTAAAAAAACATACATGACATTTAGACATTCACATAATCATTGCATTTCCATAACACCACATGATATAATCATAATTCATCATAAACATCACATGGCACATACATAACATCCATGACATCATAATAAAAATTAAATGCATCCATATAAATAGCTAGGAATCATATATAGGCATAGTCATCCATCACATAACATCATAAACACATCACATAGAAGTACATATCATATACTCGCCGCCAAAAATCATATATCATAGATATATCACTCAAAATGTGTCATAGTACAATGTCAATATGTATACATTTTTTGAGGCTTTCAACCTAATTTTCACAACCCCGAATGTCCTGCAAATCAAATCTTTCATCATTATCTCACTTTTGGCTATTGCTTCCAAGGACTTATCGGAACAATTTTCCATTTTTTTGGAAACTATCAAAAAATTGCAAAAAAATTCTGAGGGGGCATGAGACCACCCTGTTTACACCGGGGCATGTTGACTAACTTTGACACAATGTGATAAACTACATTGTATCAAAGAGGGGCAAATGTAGACGCTGAAAATTATCACTAGGCCTGTGACTTTATTAAAACCCCTTTTTCATCCTTGATAATTCAATAATATTAATTATTTAAGGGTAAGTGCACCAAGATGGTTCCCAAAAAAGGGGCTTAAGTGGCCACTTTTTTTCTGAAATCAGGAAATACTGACCTTGGACGTGAAATTGAGGATAGCTACACTCAAAAAATTTTGATGGAACAAAAACAAGGACCGCAGTGCTCCGAGTCTACTTTCTAAACTACTAATTTATTTTGAAAATGGTTGAGATTAAGGGGTTCAAAAGAGGGACACACAAATTGCTGTTGTTTCTGTCAGAAAAACATAACATAG
>VDFB02174900.1:0-21044 GCA_007258455.2 Sequoia sempervirens | reverse complement strand
CTTGATCCTGAGTGTAGCTCTCTACCTTTCCAAACTCTTTCATTGCTACAAAATCGTCTTTGGGATTTAGTCATTTGTACCACATGGTTGATGTGCTTTGAATCCCTTGCATCTAAGGGGTTTAAAACCTTGGGGACAGATGAGAAAAGAAGTAATGTTTTCTTTTCTTTTATGTGAGGGGCAGTAGTAGTGAGATAAAAGAGGAATTTGTATAGAAAAATGAAAAAGAGGAACATAAAAATTCATGGACCATACTATATCACCTACATGCTATGCTTCGGGACATGAATGTAGTAAATTTAGGTATGATAGGGGGTATTAGAATTATATTTGGGAATATATAAGAATGAAGAAGAATTCAATGGATCAAATTAGTGTCAAATGTTTTCCTAAAAGATCTCCCACACCCTATTAGGGAATTTAATCATTTCTAAGCATTTTCCGTCCTATGGGAAAGTTTGAGGAGGCTCCAATAGTTGAGAGTTTGTGAGTAATTATAACTTCTTTCCATTACAATCATGATTAGTTAGAGAACATATAGGAAACTTGATGAGCTATGCAACAAATGAAGAGAATATAGGGTGTTACGACCTAGTCTTAAGCATCTCAAGTCTAGGAGATATTGGGAGTCTTGTAGCTGATAGATAGAGATTAGGGGATAGAAATTTTTATTTTTGGTTACATTGACATCATGTAGGACATCCATGCGTCTTATTCTTGGTTACGTTGACATCACAAGAATTATATAGGATGGATGAAATGTAGCTCTACCTTTATTAGGTTCCATGTTAAATTTTTATTATATATAGCTTGCTAGTGTAGGAATTCTAAGACAAACAATCATGGTAGGACCATTCTTAAAAGATTTCAAATAATAACCTAGTGAACCCATATACTCTTATGACTATATATATACACAAATTTAGATTAAACTTAGAATTCATTAACTTTAAGTTCTATTTATTCTATATTACCTCAGTGAAAGTTTGATCAAATCTACTTGCACTTAGAGGTGTTTCCTTGAAACCTCAACAACACCCTGTTCAACATCCAAAATCACATATTAAAATACCATTCGTAAAAAAATTCTATTAACATATGTAATCAATTTATAATTGTTTACTAACATACCCACATTAGGTGTCTTTGCATAAATAGAGTAGATTATTTGGTGTACCCGGGGTCAATCTTGTGACCTACAATTTTATTAAAATAATAAAACTAAATTAGTTAATCTTGCATTTGACAATTAAAATTTAATAAACTAAATTCAATGAACATGTTCAATTTTACCTGACTGTCAATACCATATGCATCATGCAGAATGTCAACCGCCCTCTCCATCCCCATAGATGCATACGGATCAGGCTGCGTAGAAGTATATGGATCATGTGTAGCACCCTCCTGAGGGCCGGTAGGGTCATACGAACAAGTGGCTCCGCAAGATCGACACACATGGCCTCGAAGGCCACCACCTGAAGACTCCCCTGGATTGCGCTGTACAATGGGGCTAGTGTGGTGGATGACACTTCGAGTCAAGGATGTGATCGCCTGCAAAGTCTCTACATCAGCACTCTCCTTTGCAACTACCGGCATCGCAATCTGCTCACGAGGCGGCCTAGCGAGAGGTCATCTCCCCTGTCGTGTAGGATCCGGCTGTGCACCAGACCTATCCTGTGCTGACCCCCACCTCTCCCCTGAAACTCCTTCACTATCAAAATAATAATTTGGGATTTGGTTCAATACAAACTCACGGTATAATTTCCTAAAGAAATATTTGGGGACTTCACCCGGTTATTGCGATTGGGTAATCAAAGACCATATACCATTTGTCATAAAAATGGTTCCTAATCTCTAGGTGGTGGCACCAATGGATAGGAAACCCTTGCATTGAGGGTAGATTTTGATTTGTTCTAGGTCGAACAGAGTACAAATCGCTTTAGTAATTTTAAATCTTTAACTTGTTTATATGATAATTTATCTGCATAATATGCCCTTGATGTTTGCCTCCTATTTTGCCATCCAGATATTTGTTGCGTAATTGCATCCACATTTTTTAACAAATCCTTCAACGAATCTGCTAGATGTATCCTTTCTGTGGTTGAAGAATTTTGATCACTCAACCTACTAATAAGATCCTCAACTTCTTTTTATTGTTTTCAATTTCACTCCTCAAATTTTCTTGAGTGCCAGGAGGGTATTGAGAGAATGGTGGGCGAGTTGATTTTGTTGTTGAGGTTGATTTTGTTGAGGTTGATTTGGTTGAGGATTTTCCTCCTCTTTGTTGAGGATTTCCTACAAATTAAAAAAAAATCATTCATTTCTAAACTAAAACAAACAAAATCAATTTAAAACAAAAAAATTCATTACAAATACCAAACAAAACTTACCTCTTGCATCTTTTCGTCGTCGGGGTGCCATATTTGTGAAGAAAATTGAGCTCAAGTTGATCAAATGTGAAGTAGTCACCTCCTCAACAACGCGAGCGCGTAGTGCAGGGTTCTTGGCCGCGGGCAGAAATAGAAAACAGTAAAAATAGAAATGAAGAATGTTACTTTTTTTTTTGCTTTTAAAAAGACAAAACGCGTTCGCGTTATAACACAAACGCGTTTTGTCTCATTTTTCACTTTTGTGGCCACAAAAGTGCGACCATCTTGGTGCACTTACCCTTAATTATTATCTAATGTCGTAAAGTCTTATATTAATTAAATAGTCTAAATTATTTAATTAATTCATTTTATCCTTCTATGTCCTCTTTTGATTAATTAAATAAATTATTTATTTAATTGTGTCACTAATATCTTTGACTTCTATAGTTAAATAAATTTATATTTATTTAATTATTTGTCACTTTCCACTATAATTAAATAATTATGTTAATTATTTAATTATTCACTTTTAGCTTTTTCTACCACAAGTTAATTAAATTTTATTTAATTAAATGACTCATCTTTTCTCACTTTTTGAATTAAATTTCTATTTAATCAAAAAGTTAATTTTCCTTTTCCTTTTGCATCTAAATAATGTTTCCATTATTTAAAAATGAAATTTCCCTCTCAAACTAAAGTGATTTTTGTAAAAATCAGTCAATTTTCTCATTCTTCCGCTAGTTCCGTTTCTATCTTATCTCATCTCGTCTAATTTCATGCATTGATCGAAATAAAAATCATTTAATCTCGATCATCCATTTCGCATTCGACTCTCTATAAAAGGATGTTGCCACTATCATTTTCAGAATTGAGATTATATATGCTATCATGCTATTGAGAATAAACTTTGATATTTTTCTTTGTCTTGGTCATAGGATTGTTAGTGCATACTTATAATTTGAGGGTATTAATTATTTACAACAAAATAGAGAACGGCTACGAAGGTCAGCCAATGGACACATGAATCTAGTAACATTGTTTCATTTTATTTATGTTTATGTTTCCTTTATTCTTCGTAGTTGATTGGGGTTTTTTGTAATGCCCCACCACGCAACCCTAGAGGAAGTTGCAATATACTACTCAAACGTACTATTTTTTTTTTGTTTAAGTACAAATAACATGCAAGATCACTATCCATTGCCAACAACCTCTAAGGTTACGAGACTGAGATTACTTAAAACCCAAACAAGAAACATGAATTAAAAACATAACATTTAATTGCTTAACAAATTAAATACTCATACATTCCATACATGATAAAATTACAACAAAGGCATAAGGGATACCACATGACTCCAATAATATAATCTACAATATGATTACAAAACTCATTCCTCGAATGAGGTAATTCCAATATACAAGGTTACAAATTACATCTTCCACCTCGATACAAAGAGGGGTAATAAATTACAATAATAACAGAAAGAATAAAGTAAGAAGGTACAGGATCCCACGAGCTCTCCAACTGGAAATCTCATCCACACGAACAAGAAGACGACCCAACGGAATAAGGTGCACGTTCCACCCAACCATGTGATACCCAAAGGCTCACCCCCTGTGCTAGGAGATAGTAACAAGGAATTCCTAGGAAAGACCATCCACCACTAGACACAGGATAACTAACACTGACACCACCAATCATTTGAACCATACAACCATAAGAATAACGCAAGTACAACTCCAACATCATTGACATAGGTCTCATTGCTTCCAGAAATAAAACAGATCGAGTATGATAAGAAGACCAAACTCATAAAACCAAATACCAACCATTGTTGTAGAAAGAGTATCACACAGCTCGTCATGGGATATCCTCTGGGAATCTTCCTAGGCTCCGGCCCCCACTATGGGTTGTTCTGGTGGCCTCTACCGAATCCCGGCACCCATGCTCACTCATGTGGAATCAAATACCTCTCGTAAGGACAAGATAGATGACCTTTCCATTCCAGGCCTTCCCGTCTCATCCCAAGTCTATACAAGCCCTTGCGTCTATGAGCGAGGCTCAATTATCTTAATTAGTGTGAAATACTACCTAACATCTAAGTACATTGATTTAGTTTTCACTTGATTAAACCACCTCTGAAGGTTTCCCAATTTACCTCTTTGGGCTCTGGCCCCTAATAGAATCCACTCTTCTACTTGACAACATACCAAACAAAACCAATCACCAAGAGAATCCCAAGTGCATACCAATACGATAAAACCACTCCAACTCTAGGAGGAACACATAAATAAAACTCACTCCAAACACTGGAGACAACAAAAGTCAAAACTCTCTCCAAACACTAGAGGCAACAAAGGTCAAAACCCTCTCCAAACACTGGAGGCACAAAAGTCAAAACCCTCTCCAACACTAGAGGCAACAAACTACATAAACCACTTTTAATTCAAGGGAGGCACAAAACATCTTCGTTCATGAAAAACGGGTGAACAAAATGATACAACTCAACACATTTCCCAAGGCGATTCGCAAATCAAACCACTACATGAAACATCCCAAACTAGAGAACTCCTCTAGAAGACTTACTAGACAATTAACCCCATTTCCCCAACATCGAGAAGGAACAAAACCTCATTTACAAAGCATTTCCGACAACTCAGTAAACTAATGTTCAGGTTTCGTAAACCCAAGCCAAGCAATGACATAGTGTAGGTAATCAATTGAATAAATAACAATATTTGCACACTCAAAAGTCAATTGGATCACTTGGCCACAAATTAAGGAATTTTAAATTAATAATTTAATTCTATTTGCTCAATCATAGATAAGGATTAAAATAATCTAAAATCTACTTTTAAATAAATCATTTGACTATTAAAATTCAACTTTCTAAACAAATCATTTGAATATCTAAAATATACTTTTAAATAAATCAAAACATTTGATTATAATATCAATTTGTGCATCTATTAACTTAAAATAGCCATTTCAAAAATCAATATATTTAAATATCAATATATATTAAATATTCATATAAAAACACATATATCTACTCAATGTATATATACAATTACATGTATATATATATATGTTTAGATATTTTAATACTTTTAAATCAACCAATTAAAAATCCACATTCCAAATTAATAATTAATTTAATCAAAAAATTATACACATAAATATATATATTTATAAAAAAAAATAACATACATATAAATAAAGATATATATACATATATATATTTATATAATATATATTATATATATATAATTAAATACTATATATATATATAATATATATTATATAAAATATATAATATATATATAAGAATTTATATTATAAAATAATTTATTTTTATTTTTTTAAAAGGCCAAAGTTTTGACTGTTGCGCAGCCCCTGCCTTTTGGGGGAGTCGCTGCCTGTGAAGGCAGCGCTTGCTGCCTCCACAGCCAGCCAGCTGTGGGGGACAGTCCCCACTCCCCCCATAAAATATCAATTAAATCTTAAATTTATATTTTGTTTAATTTAAAACAAAACAAACTCCCCTGCTATAGGAAAACAATAAAAAAGACCATAACAGAACAACACAAAAATTTTAAAAGAAAAATTACCCAGCAAGGAAAATATGATTATATAGCATATAAGTTTATATATATATATGTATATATTGCAAAATATATATGTATATATATATATATATGTTTCCATTTTTTAACCAGATTGGGCAGATTTTCTTGAGGAGAAAACTCATTTCTAAAATGAAAGAAACAAAATAAAATCAAGAGGGAACCTGGTTTTTCTCCAAAGCTTGAAGACTTTAACAATGGTGTTTTCAATTCCTCTTTTGAATCCAGCTCAAGCAAGAATTTTAATCTCCTTCACAAATCCAAGCAAAGCCACAGCCAAAAAAACTCTTTTCCCAAATTGCAAAAATTGAAAAATTATATGAAATTCTATTTACTAAAATAGAGTTTTTCCCCAAATTGGTCAAACCCCTAAAATATCCCCACCAACTAAATTTATTGAACAATTTGGAGATATTTCCATTTTTTTAAATTAAAACAATTTTACTTTCTATTTCAAATCTCATGCATTTTCAAAATTTCTTTTTAAACAAAAGAATTCCATTTTTGCAAAGAATTTACTTTTATCTATAATTTCAAAAAGTGAAATTAAAAACACATTTTCATTTATTTATTTATTTATTTTAATTTAACTCTAACTATCCAAACATGACTTCTACCTTTATTTTAATTAAATCTTAATATACAATAATGTCAAAACAACTATCTCATTTAATATATCACCATTAATCTAATTAATCAATAAACTCAATCTAATTTTATTAATTAAATCAAATCAATCAATAAAATAAATAGCGTTTCAACATTGCAACTAAATACATTTAATCATCAATTTAACTACGCAAGCCATTTAATAACCTCTATAATATGAAATTAAATAAATAACCAAAGAGGAAAGAACCAAATTAAACCCGCTAAACCCGACGACAACCTGACGACAAACTATAACTAGGGTGACGACTTGCCACGAAAAACCTAGCTACTATCTCCCAATCGATTACCGTTGGTAAATGGACACGCTCAACCTAGAAATCAGGTGGAGTCAATGTCTTGTACTTGTCAACCTACGAACAAAGAGCATATCGAACATGCATATATATGATATAATAACACACACCGTGAAGGGGAAAATCTCAGAATCGTAGGGCACTCGCAAGCAAGTGATACAATCCCGTCCCCTCCACCAATACACTCATCATAGACTGACAGTTCCATCATAACAAATATCTCACACAATAACATGTTACAATAACTAATCATCCTTACACCAATTTAAAACATGTCAAATAAAGCATCAGATAAGATACATCACATCACACCAATAAACTATTGCTCTATAATTATCGATCAAATCGCACACACATGATACAACATCTCAATAACCAAAAAACACATCAAAGCAGACAAGGACACACTGTCCAGCCAGAACGCAAAACGGAGGGGTATTACATTTTTGTATTTAATGATCTTAATATCTCAATCTTAAATCTTAAATTCCTTATCACAGTCCTAACTTTGTATATAGGCATTGACATACATTATAATCTATCTAAAAAGGGAATATGGTATTATATTTTATCAAGAACTTCATGTTGACATTATTTTATCTATAAATATGGGCTACAAATGAATTATATAACATTGCTTGCTAGGGATATAGAATATGTTTTATGGTATTCTTGAAAGGTATGACTCTATCATATTTATAATAGAGATGGACATTATATGCATGAACTAAATGATATCATAATGGTGTAAATTTAAGTTAATCTTATTCAAACCTTTGTACTAGAATATGGATGAGACAATATAGTACATGTTTAAATATATTTAACTAAACTTCTAAAAAGGAGGATTTATCATTATATGTTTTGAACATAAAGGATTATGCTTTTGAGTGTGCTAAAAATATTCAACCCTATGCGATGCTATGATTGGATTGTTTTATATTGACTATGTTTTTTATACATAATATTTGTATATAGACTTGATTCATAACACTTACAAGTCCTTATAGATCACTATAGTCCAAGGTAGGTCATTTGATATGAATCATATTTTAATGCTTAGCTAACTACATAGATGGTTGATAATTGGAACCATTACATGTAGATGTAATTTCAAACATGTGTCATATTACCTTGTTGAACTGGTTCATATGAGCAAAAACATATATACCCATTATTTGTTTCATCTTCACGATCTTCCTCAGTTAAGCTAGCCCTTAGATTCTTTAAGGAAATATTATATTAAGGCTAGGAATTCTAGAGGGCCATACCTTGTTGAAGTATATACAAAATAGTTCAGTTTCATATCCATATAGACTATCTTAACCTAGGAAGTTTTAGTTCCCATTATGATAGTCAAAATCCTAGGAGAACTACATGTGACTTTGGTCCCATTTGGAAGCAAGTATGTAGGCAGTCCTTGGGAAAAGGATGCCCCTATGACCTCAAGTTTATAGGAGAGTTTTTACAGGATAAATTCAATGATTAGGGTTCCTATTATTGTTTTATCTTCCTTCTTTAGTAAGATTTAGTTTGAGGCTAAATTTGTGTTACACCCCATTTTTAAATTACCAAATTAATTTTACCTTTATGCTCGTAAATATGATTTTAATGTGTGATTATGTCATGATGATATTTGATAGGTTCAATGAAATAAATAAATATACAATATGCTGAAATTACTTTTTAAATGCTTTAATGATGCTTATGTTATATTATGAATGTGATTTATATGTTACCAGCTAACTACGAACATGTTTGTCTAATCTGGATGTACGAAAGCTCAAACCCTCCAGTGGAGAGAGAGAGTATCACCTAGGAGAAGAGATTAGTATTGGAAAATTTGGTATTTCTATCTAAGTAGACGCACACACTCACCTACATAGTTTAGAGGAACCTTGTCGAGTTAGTCTAAGATTCATATTGGTAAGTGTTAAACCTAAGTTGATAGGAGTTTTGGTCATTAGGGAAAGTTATGTTTTGGCCATCTTTGATCCTCCTTGACCGTTTAATCAAATTGAATTCAAATGCTAAATATTTATAAATAGCTTATATTATATATAAAGTTTATTTGAATATATATACTAACATATATGGAACATGTAATACCCCTCATACTGTTTAGACTTGATACTTCTATGGTTTTGTTTGATGCTTTGTGAATGCGATTGTACTCATTATGGTTTGATGATGTTAGTGAATTTCAGTAAAATATTTGATGCATTAATTTAGTAAACTATGTTATGATGCGATTTGTTAGTTTAGAAATGTACTCTCATCAATTGTATTATAATGGTTAGAATAGATGTGATGAAAGGACAGGGTAGCATCACTCGTTCGCGAGTGCCCTGCTACGCTGTAATTCCTTCTCACAATGTAATGATTTGATTTTATATATATATATGTACATGTATACGACTTTGTTTGGATGCAGGGATTGTAGGTACAGAGTCTCGATTCCACCTGCTTCGGTAGAATAGGGCGAGCACCAATAACCCAACGGCATAATGTTGAAACATAGATGACTAGGAAGTCACCCCATCCCATGTTGTCAACCATCCCGATTGAATGGTATTGTGTGTGTCGTGTTGTCATTTCGGTATTTTTATTACTGTGTTTTGTGTATGTGTCTTGTTCGTATGTATTTTACTTTGGTATTTTATAAGTTGTGAATTATTTAATTAAATGGTGGTAATAATTATTTATTATAATGTTAAATTAATTTGTATTTAAATATTTAAAAGTTTTATTTTAAAAGTCATGTATTTTAGTTAAATGTTAATTAAATATTAAATTGTTTTTTGTTAATTTAATTAAATTACCTTGTTGAAGATAATTATAAAATAAATAAATTAAATTATGTGCATAGCAAGTAAAGCTTGCAAAAGGAAATTTAAAACAAAAGTATTGATAAAAAGGAAACATAACTGGAACTAAATTAGATAGTTTCTTTTATATTAGATTTTTTTTTTAGAATTTTTGAAAAGGAAAGAGGCATCTTTTATTTAATTGCATAATTGTGAGTTTTCAAAAAAGAAAGGAAGATTCAGACAGAAGTGGAAAAAGAAAAAAAATAAAAATAAATAAAAGAATGATTTGGAATGTTGAGATCTTGGGAAGTTTTCTGGAAAGGAATTTGTCATTCTATTGTTTCATGAATTTGGGAAGGATTTTCTGAGTAGAGTATTAGAATTGAAATTGAGCACGGTATTCTAGAGAGGAGATTCTGAAGAAGGAACGCAAGTTGTTCGAAGAGACTGTTGGAATCAAGCCAACTTCATCAAAATATCAGCAGCGCAGGACTCCAGGTTTTATCTAATTCTTCTCTGGTCTTTTGATTCAAAGAAAATATAAAACATAAATAGGTTAATTGGTGAAAGAAAGAGAAAGCCTTTGAGGGTAGAAGTTATTGAATAGTAAATTTATTGAAAGAATCAATTTGGGTATTTATGAAAATTGCTCTATGATTATTCTTTCAATTTGCCTTTGAGAAAATATTGTTTGAGCCTGTGAAAATAAACTATGTATTTATAAATTGAAGTTTTATTGGGAAAATTAGTTTTCCTCTCAAAACATTTGTTTATGGGTTTTGAAATTTACCCTTTTATATATATGTGTGTGTGTGTGTGTGAATATGTTTAATTATGTCCTTCTGTCTTTCTATACCTATGACTGGAATATTGTTTCATATGGACTTATATAAATTATCTATATATATACATATATATATATACATATATATATATATGTATATACATATATATATATATATATATATATATATATATATATATACATATATATGTATATATATATGTATATATGTATATATATATGTATATATGTATATATATATACATATTTATATTCTTTGCATTGAAATTTATTAGAAATTTATTTGAAAATTGCGGTTCAAAAATGAATTCATGGCCGAACTACCATCGGCGTCCGTACCTATTAAAGGACGAATTTTTATTGTTAAAAAAAAATTTTAAAAAAAAATTATTGATTGTAGGGGCCGAACCCTTGAGGCTCGGCGTTGATCCCCGCGCTGGGAAGTACCCCCATCCGCCCCCTACATACTGTGACAGTCCCTAAGGACTGTCACAGCAGTCCTTTGGACTGCTATGCCAATCCTTGGACTGCGCGCAACATGGGGTTACGGGGATGTTTCCCCTTCGAAATGCATGGTGGTTTTTTTTTGAATTTTGATTTATATATATATATATATATATTATTTGTGGCATTATTCTGTGGGTCAGAGGATTAGTCAGTTTAATATATTGTATTTAATTAAAAGTAAATCAATATATATATATATTAATTTCATGTTTAAAAATAAATAAATAAATTGTGTGTACCTGTTGCATAACTATAATGAAATATTTGTTTTAGCAGAATATTAAATGTGTAAATATTGTATGTATTTATAATTATGGAGAAATAGTCAATTGTGTATATATGTATACCATTGTAAATGTTATACTAAATTCTTGTGCTTTTAAATGTGAGGTGATGAATTTTAAATAATATGGGTTAATGGGGAAGGGAAAAATGTTTTATATTTGATAGAGTAATTTGTGATTTGTAATTCAAAATTATAATTGTAATTAAATGAACTATGTTATCCTAGTGTGGAGGTTATTACGTTACTCTATTCTTTAAGTCTGTTTGACTTCCTTGTTTCCTTGAGTTATCGTTTCGATTGTTAATGTGGGAACCCTGTTGTCTTACAAACCCTTGTTCCAGAGGCATGTTTTGTATCCTTGGATGTTATTCTTGTACTATTGTGATAAGAATGTTACATGATTTTTAAGCATTATTATTTGGAAGGGTTGTACGAGATTGTGGTTATTGTGATTATGAGTTATCGCGATAAGGGTTTGCCTCGCATGTCTTGTTTTGTGTTATATGCCTTATACTTGATGGTACAACCCTTGCCTAGTTTTGATTTATGTTAGGGGTCTTAGGGAGAGTGGCTCTTTGTGGGGGCCGGTGCCTCGAAAGGAGGAAGAGCACAGGATAACCCACGTAAGAGTAGTATAACAAGTGATAACCTAAAAATAGAATTTAGGGGGATGGGTAGTAAAACACACAAGATAATAAATATTGGATTCCTCATCTATGCATTAGGGCTATCATAGACTAATGATAGATTGAGAAGGTCATGGTCAGCAAAGTCGTAACCTCGTCCCCACGAGAGGTTATCGGCTCCGCATGAGCTACCCTATGGTGTCGGCGCCTCAAGTAGGAGGAAGGGTCAGGAGATCCATAGATGGGTGTCGGCGCCTCAAGTTGGAGGAAGGGCCAGGATATCCCATGAGAGCTATGCGATGACACTCTACACTAGACACCCGTTTGCCTTGTTTTGTTATTGCCTCTGGAAATGTATTTTGGATGTTGTATCAGTTTTTCTGGAATTGTATTATGTTCATTGTTTCAGTTTCATTTGTAAATGTTTTATGAATGTTCTTTCATTACTTGGTCACTGGTTATTGCCTTTCTCAGATGTGATGAGATTTATGACTTTAAGTTATTATCTTGACTCGTGAATGTTGTTGGTTATGTCATTGTAATCCTTGATGTGTACTTGAGTTTTGTACTATATTGTTTTGTTGGAGTCGTTTGGCATTCATGGTCGTGATCTCTTCCTTGTCATATCTGAGCACGGGGGGTGAGTTATTTATAATTCACATGGTTGGGTGGAACGTGCTCCGCAACCGTTGGGTTCCCCATCAACATTCTTTATTCGCAGCATTCCTTCAGTTGGAGTTTGTTCCAGTGGATCACTTGTAATTCTGATATTATTGTACTTTGTATCATCCCACATGTATGGGAAATGTATTGTAACTCATTATTGAGAATATGTAATCTTATGTTTAAACGATGATGTAATAGTTAGGATCCTTTGTAACATTATTGTAAATGACTCATTATGGTTGTAATATGTGATGTAGTGGTACTTTCACTCTTGGTTTATGGATGTACCTTTATTAATGGTTATTGTAATATAATTGGTTAAGTTGTTTAATAATTATATTTTACTTTTATGTTAGTTGTGTTGCGATGTGACCTCGCGTGCCCCAGAGAATGTAATGTTAAGATGTTAATGTGCAATGTAAATGTATTTAATGTTTAATCGCATGTTTACCTTATGTTATATAAAAAAAATTGTTTGCAATGTTTGTTCTCTAGGGTTTGCACGACGGGCGTTACAGAACATATATATATGTATGTATGTACGTATGAAAAGTATATATATGTGCATATGTAAGTATGAATATACATAGATAATAATATCTATGTATACTCATGTGTATAAACGTAATATAAACAGTCAATTGAATGATATATATATTATTGTCTAAATATATTAATATATATTATTATATTTAAAATGATTTAAGTAAGTCATGTTAAGTGGAAAGATATGCCACGTGAAGGAAAGGTAAATGGGTCACCCACGTTTGATGCCACATTATGCATTCTTTTACTTGTTATTGTTGTTGCATAAGTGGTCGAGTATTTGAACATGTTATAACTATTATAATAGCCATGTTAGGTGGTGATTTGGAGTTAAAAAGGTATGTGATGCTATCATCTTGGGAGCCCACGACGTGGGCAAGAGGTATGAAGTAGTGTTTAATACATGATTTTTACTTCTACATGCCAAGTCAAGAGACTTTTTCTGCAATGTTAAACTGCCAACAACAAAATATTAAATTAACTAATCTAGCTATGGAAATGAAGGGAAGTGGTTGATCTTGTTTGAAAGACTTTTTCAAAAGCCTTAAGCTACATTTTAAGCAAAACACTGACCTTCTAGGTATGTCGTGGCATTTGAGGAGGAGGTCTACTTAGTTTAGAAGAATTTATCAAAATAGATTTGAATAGCAATCAATAATAGGTGAGGCATGAGGTTCTATATGAGCAAATTTGGTCAATAGTTATGCTATGGCAATATGGGAAGGAGTTGGATTAGTTTTTGATAACTATTTCAAACCAATATTGTCATAGCATTTAACTGAATTGCAATGTAGGGGTTTTATTTTTGCTTTTACTAATTCAAAAGTAAGTCGTGGCACTCCAAAAGGTTGAGTCAAATAGCTTAAACCCCCATGACTGGTTGATTTATAAGTGGTGGCAGTATCAGGATTGTTTGAGCTTCCTTTTAGATACTGATTTCTATCCATTTTTAATATAAATAGAGCACAACTGCTCATCATTTGGTTGTTCATTCATTGGATAATCTAGAGTATACTGCATACGTGAGTTTGTGAGGAAGAGTGAAGTTTGTGTAAAGAGCATTTGCAATCTATTTATCTATTTGTCAAAGAGTGAGGATAGTTTGTTAGTTTTAGTTATAGATTTCTTGGTAGTTGTAGTTTAATAGTTTAGAAGCAAGGGAGAGGTGCAAGAGAAGAGCTAAGAGCTGAAAATTGAGAAGGAAACAAGTTAGAGACGAGTTATTGTGTAGATTTGAAGCAAGGTGTATCAAGAATTTGAGTCAATCTATTTTAATCTAGGCATGATTAAAATAATTATATTTCCTTCTCTTTCAAATTTTGATTAAAGCTCTTTATCTATCTGAGTTTTCTTGCCCTTGTTATGTGCAAATAGTGGTTGTTAGAAAAATATATATATGCTTGTATGGAAATCTTAGTTTAATTAGGAAAAAAACCAATTAATAATGCAAATATTTGATATGAACTAAGTGTAACTAGATGGTTAGTTCAAAGTAGTTTAATATTAAAAACATTGCTAGAATTGTGTTTGATTCACATAATACTAAGTTTATAAATATTTGTGAGAGCCTCAGTGAAAAGACAAGAATCTCTTGAAAGTTGTGTTTAAACTCAACCATCAATTTGTTAAACCCAAGTAGCAAAGAAAAGCTAAGTATGAGAATTTGATATTATCCCAATGAGACAATGTTTTATTTATATAGTTATTAAACAAGTTTATATTATATATCAATAAGAGGGTATGATAATGTATTAGAAGTGAATACATCTTTATTATATTTTGAAAGTTATCAGATTATATATTAGACCAAGAGTCTTTATTATTATCTATTCACTATCATTTAAGCTTAAGAAAAGGACTTTACATTCTTGATAAAACCAAAGCTATAATGCTATGAGATTTTAAGGTACAAAAGCACAAATATCTCTCAAGTAGAAAATATTCTCCTACGTGGCTATAAACTTATCATATATTTATATATGAGAATATATGTATCAAGATTATATATATACCAACTAACATAGGTATTTTTATATAATTATACAAAGGATAACATCGGACAAATCTGAGAAGAATCTAGAGATTAGTCAGATGGTTCTCAATTGAGTGATCAAAAGTAAACATATTATTATGTCGAATCATTAAGGAACACTACTATGAATATAAGATTTTATATCAAATCAAACTAAATGGTATTTAATGTCATGAATAATCAGATCGGTTATGGCATTCTAGAAGGATGGAACCATACTTGGTATGAAAACGAAGACTGTGAACCATTATTTATGAAAAAGATGATTTTCTAATAATGTCCACTTCAAGATTAGCAATATTCGGTATGGATTTCATAAGGAACACATCCATAAGAATAAACATTGGACAACTAAAACTTCAATATGAAGAAGTAATATTCAATTCAATTTTAATACTAGATTATTATACATATCGACATATTGTCCACACTTTAGATTGAGACCAAGTGTGTCTAGTCAATGACATTTTGTCATCAGTATTAACTAATTGTGTATAAAATAGGAGAGTAGTCACTCTCATGGTTAAAGCTAAGGACTCAAATAAGAGGCAATTTCCTATACCCTAAATGTTGCAAGAGCGTAACTTGGGTATCCTAGCCAGAAGAAGATAACCAGTCAAGTTGTTTACCGACTTAGTAAGAAAGGACTCGAGTAAGAGGCAGTTTCTTAGAACCATAATGTTGTGAGGACATAATTGGGTATTCAAGTTAGATGTGTTAAAACTATTTAGTTGACTAATTGACATTAGTGAGTTATCACTTTTGAAAGAGTTTATGTTTGAGTTAGTTAACCCTTAGGTCAAACCAAAAGAAGAGTTAAACACAGGTCAATAGGATTTCCAAGTTGAGTTAGAGGTGGGTGAACTTATGACACCACTTCCTTAGAAAGTGGAATTGATTATATATAATAATAAAAAATTGGCCAAATTAAGTGTAAAATTTATTTCTTACACTTTGTTGGTTCACTGTGCTCTAGGTTTGCATAGCTTGTCAATAGCATCATGCATAGTTGGAAGGTATCCATAGTTGTATGACTGAACATGTTATGTAGGAGACAACACTAGATACTCAAATGACAATACTAGGGATTCCAATACTAGATTATTTGTTGAAGGGTAGGGCCAATTCCTATTGGAAGGTGTGTGGGGGACCGTTGATTTTTGGTTGGAGGTAAAGTGCTTGAGTGATTCTCTCTCTCTTGTAGATGACACATCGAGGCTTGTGAAACAGAAGAATTATTCTATAAGATGATGTAGAGTTGGGGTTCAAAACCTTCAACCATCACAAATAGATCAGTTTCAAACAAATATTCAATCACAAAACTTTAAACTTTCTATCCTACTCACCATTCATGTTGATGGCATACAAATGATCATTACATCAAACAACTCAACAATGCATTATTTTGTTAAACCTTCATTTCACCAAGGGTTATGGCAATATTTACTATGAAAAGGCACACAAAAAACCTCCATTTCTTTCCCAAATGATCAAATAATTCAAATCCCTTTGTAGGATTCTTGTGTAGCAATGTAAAGAAGACTCTCACCAAGTTTGAGCCTTTTCGGATGGCACAATACAAAGATATAGTTTTCTTAATGCTTGCTAGAAACCCTAGTTTTATCACATACCTGCTCTCACTAAAAATGTCATAACTCTTTCAAATCTTAATGAAATTAGATAAAACAAAAAGGAAACAAAAATAGACTCATTTATCCATAATTTATCATTGGTTTCAGACTATTATTGTACTGTACCAATCTGTACCATGTGTTTCTTTCAGACTGTTACAGGAAAAATCAGTCATTCAGGACAGCCTCTACCAAAAATGTCATAACTTTTACAAATCTCAATTAAAATTGATGAGACCAATTGAAAATGAAATCAGATTATCATAACTAACTTCTCCAACCAGTTTCAGATAATTATATGAAAGATGCAATTTGTACAAACCAAGAGAACATTCTGCAACATGAGAAAAATTCAGAAATAATGCACAAAAACAAGGGTTTCTTCTTCTTCACAATTTCCAACCATCTTCAACCCCCAAATTCAAGTTGGAATTAGATATTTATCATATTAAAAAAAATTATAACTTCCAAACTAACTAATCAACTTCTACATGATCTTGACTCTTCATAGTCCCATTCTTGCATTTTTGCAACTTTTCAATATGACAATTTTGCAAGAATTGACAACTTTTAACCATAATTGCAAAATGACCCAACCAAGAACTCCTAGGACCTAAAATAGACTCAAACATGTTTAAAATGGTATAAATGACCTTATTACAACCTTATATCACCTAACTAACTAAAACTTCACAAATTGTCCTCATGGAGGCTTAAACCTGACAAGGTGCTCCTGCGCCATAAGATAAGGATACCTTGACCTTGTACTCTTTGTAATTTATGAAATATTTATATGATCATGAGATCTATTGTAATATGTATTTGAAAATATGAGTTTCATTTATATGAATTTTACGTTATGTTATTTCAATTATGCAACATTATGTGAAATTCTTTATGAAGAATGCAAAAAGATATTAAAGGAAAATAAAAAATGTATTATCCTATTTTGGAAACTTTGAGTTATTCACTTCATAAGTTAAATCTTAGGTGAAAACTACAGAGTAAACATTAGGTATGTTACAAATTGGTGTTAGATGGTAATGAGTTAGGGAAACTTGGTAACTTATAGCTAATAATGATGTAAAATCAAAATAATAGGATTTAATGAGATGAACAATGGATATTTTTTATGGGCTACAAATGATACACTTGTTGCAGGTATGAGTGTGATTTGAGTTGAAATTAGGATTGCATTCCTTAAGAGTTTCTATGTCATCTATAAGCAAAAACTATGAGTATTATTGAGTAAGGTTGGATATTTTGCATTGTATCTTTCTAATTAAGAATGCATTTTTGAATTGTGTTCTAGTTAGAAATTTGAATGGAGTTAGTGGATTTTTTACTTTATAAGTTGGTATTTTTTTATGTGTACATGTTGAGTAGAGGCCAACTCATGTAGGTTTACCATGATTCTTATATGTTTATAAAATATGACTCTAGACCTATAGGAACCTATGTATAGGATCTTGAATCACTCGATTGTGATATACATATCTAGGTCCACTTGACCAACACTTGTGAACCCCTGTGATGTGTAGACTATGCTTACATAACTATAAGACCTGCACATGTCAAAATCGAGTATGATACTGGAGTAGTAGTAGGTTTTAATTGGAAAATGACAATGGAGAATGCTTGGAGCTACTATTGTATTTTATGGACTAGTTGACATTCACTTGTATCACAAAGCTGAAATATTTCTAGGGGCTATTATATGTGATATTGGAGTGGTTGAGATTTTTATTACTCATATTGTGTAGGTAAAAAAAAAAGAGTTGATTGTTGTATCAATATGGTTAGTAGATAATCACCTATGACACAAATGTGATCAATTATATAGGTGCTACCTATATTGTGACAAGGTTAACTAACAATATCACCAAGGCTAATAGGTGGTATATGTCAAATTCTAGCCCTTCTTGGGTGGAAAGACTCATCACCAATGTCCTAGAAACAATGGATGTTGGAATCCATCAACTCAATGGTTCAATGGAATGTGGGAATTTTGTTAATAAACTTATGTGATATATTTTTTATACTTCTTATTTGGTGATGATTGCAAGTAGTATGGCACCCGTGGTGTATTATGGGATGCACTGACATTCATTTTCTATCTAGGGTACACTAAAAGGGTAGGCATTTTTCACTCATTATGTATGTGTCAATCAACCACTATGTATATGTTAGTCACTCAATATGTAAAATTATGTAAATCACATTGGATTTTGTGTACATTGTTATATTGATGCCCTTGCAACTAATGGTATTAAGTAGCATGGGATACTTTATTGTTGTCACAGATGGTAGTGGATAGGGAAAATTATGGGACACACAATATAGTATGGGATGCACTAACATTTCTTTTTCAAGTGAGATCCGCTAATGGGCTCATGTGATTGTGAACCACATAGTGGGATTATGCATGCAGTAGGTTGTATCCATTTCCACTTTATCGATTGATCACAATGTGAACATGTGATGTATGTGTGGATCATTCACATTGGATACATGTGATGTATGCTTGAGCTAGTCACTATTGTACTTGTGATGTGCATATGAGCAAGTCACTATTGTGCATGTGACGTGTGTATGAACTAGTCACTTTTGTACATGTGATGTGTGTATGAGCTAGTCATTATTGTATTTGTAATGTTATGAACTTGGAATTATGGAATTATATGACCCCTATGTGAATTTTTGGGTGTTTGCACACTAATGATTGGTATTTATTAGTATAGAACCAACAATTGATGGAATTTTTTTAGTATTCTCTTATAATAGAACTAAGTAGATAGCTTATGGTTAATGACTATTCATGATTTAAAGGTGATATCTAAGATATCATACAAATAAAAGGATGAACTATCTCTATCATTGGTGTATGAACTACAAAGCCTCTAATTACGAAAAAGGGGATACATAGGAAAGGTCATCATGAATGAACACTCAAGATTTAGGTTTGGGTCTAGGGATTATCCCAACATTGCGAGCTTACCACTTTTGAGTGTAAGAATATAAGCGATGGTGTATAGTTGTCACTAGCATGGTGGTTGGAGAAGTTATGAACTTAACACTTCTAAGCTAGATGAAAGGTGCTCGATCAATTATGTTGATAGTTTTAAATTGAATATAAAAAAAATAGTAGAAAACAAGGGATGGTTGTTACACCAATCTTGGGAAAAATAAAATAAAATAGAACGAAACAAAGAAAGAAATATCTATTGCAAGGAAAATAGTAGGGGTATTAATTTCGCAAGACAAGGCATAACTTTCTTGTTCTTCAAGTTGTTAACAAACACTCTTGGTGATATTCATGAGGTAGTGGGCTTCGACCTAGGCACATTATAACCTTTAAAATTACATAAATCCCATGAAAAGGAAGATTAACTCTCTCTATTATTTTAACTAAAGAAATACAACGAAAATGGCAATGAAACAAAGAACAAGAAGGAATATTTTTAACACAACCACAAGATATTCAAGCTACCAAAACACAAGAAAAAATCTTGGAGATATCTATATCCCTAATGGTAATATAATTCCACCTAACCATGCAATACCCTCAATCCCACCCTACTATATTGAGAGACAAACACAAAGGATTCAAACACACTCACAAAAAACAAGGAGTATGTAAACACTCACACAAAACACACATAAATAGAACCATATTACAACATATAAATACATAAGGAAACACTCACATGATACTCAGAATAGGATCACATCACCATTAAATATAAGGTCCAAAGGAAAGAGAAGCATGGGAATCTTAGGAATATGACAAGGAGTGTCAACACAATCACTCAATGGTGTTATGAGAAGTTTGGTAGTAGATATTCCCCAATAAATATACTCATGACATTCACCAAATCCCAAAGTTGTGGAATTTCTATTGTTTGTAGACCTAACCTTTGAGAGCAATTTTATCCTAGCTCAAAAATATATGTTTATAGACCACAAAAATCGGGTAGACCCCCTATAAATTGTAGTGCACCCAATAAAAAATTTCATGTGACCAACGACACTTGCGTGACACACCCTCCAGTACCATGAGGATGGGGAGGAGACTAGACCTCATGACCTCTTTCCTGTAATAGGGTGCTTTATCCAATTGATTTAAGCCACCTACCCCCTCAAAAAATATTAATTAGTCACTTTACTAATCCTA
>VDFB02174898.1:19503-56793 GCA_007258455.2 Sequoia sempervirens | reverse complement strand
TGATTTGGCACTTGATTATAACATTATGGTGTTGGTGTTTGATGGAACTCAAAATGATTACAATTTGATTTGTGGATTCCAAATGATTATTGTTTTTAATTGAGTACTCAATGGTAAAGGAATTGTTATGTTTTTCATTTTTCATTGCAAACCTAAACCCTAGTTGTGCTGCCATGGAAAAACTAAGATCATTGTATACAGCTAGTTTTTAAGCTGAAGGATAGAAGAGTTTAAGTGAAGAAGTTATAAGAAGTTTGCACAATTAGGTGGTAAAATTTTGGCCACCTTGACAGGTATTTTTGTTTTTTAGTTTGAAAGTTTTGTGTTGGCTTCAAAGGTAACTATTTTTGTGATTAAGTTGAAGATCATAAATTTGTAAAGAACTAATCATGTTTTTCACTAATCCGAGTCTGCTCAAGGGTTTTATCATTTTCAGTGGCAATTCATTGATATATCCTTGGTTATACTTTAAACCCATAGGGGTATCATGATCAAACAAACATTGTTTACTAGTTTATAAAATCTGGTTATTGGATACGGATTTTTGACAAGATGAATAACCGTTTTACAGACATTGTATATATGTATCTTTGCATAAACACATAAAAATGTGATATGAAGAGAGTAAATAGTTTGGATAGAGTATTGCTTATTGTGAAATCGTTCTATAAAAAGAGAAAAGTGGGCTCATATTGTTTTCATCTTTGATTGTATTACAGAGATTATTTTTTGAATTGGGCATTATTGCAAAATCATTTTGTATCCTATTGTAATTTTATGACTGCAAAGAATGATTGCAGTTATAAGGTCTTGATGGGTTGCAATACCTTGAAAGTTTGATGAAGTTGGTGCTTCAGAAAGATTATGGGAGTTGGTGCTCCACATTGTTACAGAGTTGGTACTCTTTGATTAATAAAAGGGAAATTTTAGTGAGTGATTTTTTATACCCCAAGAGGGTTTTTCCACTGAAGAAATCTTTGTGATATGTGATGTTATTTGTATCCCATTTTGTTTCATTTTAATGTGCTCATGCAGTCAATGCTCTAATACTTTTAGTGTGCTCAAAAGTTTCTTAATTCAAAAGTTTGTCATGCAAATTTAAAAAGCCTGCTGATAAGTAAATTAAAGTGCATTGGGAAAAGTTGTAGTTTTGTTTCAAAAGCACATACAAGATTGTTCACACACTAATTGAACAATATCATATGATGCTTTTAACATGAGTTGTAAATGTTAATCAAGTTCCAGGTCAATCTGATTTTAAGTATTAATATACACTTGCATAAACAAGTCTGCCACATTGAGTTTAAATTAGTAAAAAGTTTTGTTGTGCTTTTAGAGTCAAAAATTAAAAATTATATCACTCTGATTCACCCCCCCTCTCAGAGTGAATCCACTTCCAACATCCTCAAGGGAGGAAAGCAATAAAGAGGAAAACTTATAAGGCCCTGGTGTAATGGAAAAGGTGGTGGCTTTTCAAGGTTCAAAGTAGCAGAATCAAGGGTTTCCTTAATTGAGCTTTCCAGGGAGGAAAGCAGGAAAGAGGAAAACTTATAAGCATTTTGTGCCTAAGATGGTTAAGTAATGGTAGATGGTAGAAATAAAAGACTTTAAATCTCCCATCTTAATACTTCATTATAGCTAACCAAACCTAATCCCATGGCTTTGGTAGCATCTCCCTTTCAAAACTCGAGTGCTCCTTAACAGGCTTCTCGTTCTCCTGAAAGAAAGCATTGAGGCTCTCTAAATCTTGCACCTTTGTGTGCTTCTTAAGCTTCTAACTAATGTAGGATATGCTTGTCGCCTTGGTGATAACCTCCTCATTAACTTCAAAGAAGATTATGCCAACAGTGACTCTCCTATCACTCCAAGATTCAACAAATTATTTGATAGGATTTCCCTCTAAATAAATTGTTTTGAAACCCCTATCGGCTTACAATGGGGTTATTGAAACCAACCAATTCACCGAAAAGCTTTATTAGTCATTCTTTTTCAAAAAAATTAAAATATATCAAAATGAAAGGAGAGATTGGAAAGCTCACATGCACCAACCATTAAGGGTGTCATTAATGTCTATCTACCACTCCCTGGCATTAATTGTGGGTGTTTATAGGCGAATTAAGCTATTTGAATGGCTCATTTCAACTAGCATTTGGGAAATAATTCTACGAAGGGTGTTTGTTGCATCTTTTAAATCTAATACTGAAATTTGATCAACTGGTGTGATTCCATATTGATTCAATGCATCAAGAATATGTTTATCATTGATTTGATCAAGTTGCTCAATTTTCTATCCCTCTTAAAACACAAGAGGGAAGCATGTTGGGCTCAACCCTCGTGGGAGCCACATTTTACTCCACATGTTGTAATTAGCTGAATCAAAACAATAACAAAGACGTCCTAAATTTGCACTTGAGGAACAAACTAGTTAGATAAATAAAGCATATCATAGGTGTGTTCGATTACTCTTTTCTTGTTTTCCTAGACACTTATGGTATGTTATCTATTTTAATGCTTATGGAAATCATATTACATGTTTATGGATGTTTTGCACATATTCTGATAAGTGACCTTTCATTATTCTAACAACACTCTTTTTTCAAATGCATGAAACCTAAGAGCAGTGAGGAGGGCGTCAAATGGGAGTAGGACAAGCGAGGAAGACCAAGACGATGCAGGACAAGGCCAACGGGATTTGTCATTCCAAACAATGACAGGTCCCTTTTCATTTTATGTGCATTTCTTTCTTTTTATCTATAAGTGTATAGTCTTTTTCTTCATAAGCATTAGAATAGTTGAAGTCCCTTAGCTTGTGAGGGACATTATACACTTATGATCATCAATAAAGATTACATTTGCAATACATGTTGGTTCTCTTTCTTATTGTATGCAATTGCAAAACTGTAATAATGCAATTTTTTTGACAATCTCCTTTATGCACATTAATGAAATTTAGTAGAAGATGATGTATGTTAATGTTTAAATGCAAACACAATAATACATTTTTGGTGACATATGTTATATGTTTTCCTACTAAACATCTTGACCAGTTGCTTGAAGCTTATCCATTGGGTACTGAGTCATCTAAAAGCTGACACAACTCAAAAAATCCTGTACGTTGTTGTAACTCACTAGACCAGCATGAGACACCTTGAAACTTATTCAAAAAACACTAGAAAACTAAAGCAAACTACCCAACTGTGCAAAACAACACTTAGGGAAAACTAAAAAAATGCATTTAAACTAATGTGCAACAGCACTTAGAGGAAATAAAACCTACTCTAATTTATACAAGGTAGATCATACCTCAAAATAGAGGTTGAGGTGTATCCCATCGACTAGGATAGGCAGAGCTTCTCCATCCATTGTTGACAATTGAAAAGCATTGTGCTCCTTGCACTCAGTAAGGACAAACATGCCACTCCACATACTATCAAACTTAGTGTTGCTTCCTGGCATGCTCTTTAACTCATCCCACTTAAGTACAAAATCTCCTTCTCTAAACACCCTAGGTGTTGCTCTTTTGTCAAAAAATTTATTTGTTTGGAGTTGATGCAGCTCAATTGTTTTCATGGCTCTATCTCTTGTTTCATCCAGCTCCATGAGTTGTGCATATCTGATAGCCATTGGGTCTTCTTCCTCAAACATTTCAAGTTGATTCATTACATCAAGAGCAGGAAGCTCAACAGATAAAGGAAACCTTGCCTCTTTACCATACACCAACATATAAGGGGAATTTCCAATGGATCTTTTTGGAGTTATTCTATCTACCCACAAGATAGATTTCAACTTATTTTACCAGGTCCTTTGGTTACTCTCGAAAATCCTTTTGATGATTTTGATCAAGTTCTTGTTAGTTGATTCAGCCAAACCGTTACCTTGAGGGTAATAGTTTGATGATGTACTCAAGTGAATACCATTCTTGACAGCCCAATCACTCACTCTTAATCCAACAAATGCTAAAGCATTATCTGAAATGATTGATTCAGGTGCCCCAAATCTGGTTATCAAATCATAAAAATTTTAAATAACACTTTTGTTGGCCTCTTTCAAGGCCACTGCTTCAATCCATCTTGTAAAGTAATTGGTTGCAGTAAGTACCCACCTATGGTCTGCACTTGAAGGTGGGTTAATGGCACTTATGAAATCAATTCCCCATCTCATGAAGGGATGTTCCACTTGAATGGGTTGCAATGGTAAAGTTGGCAGCCTCTCTTTGCCTACAAAAATGGCACATTTTACACATTTTTTGGCCAAGCATGGGCATCTTTAAACAAGCTTGGCCAATAGTAGCCAACTCTCATTATTTTCCATGCAGTTGTTCTTGGGGCAAAATGACCCCCAACAGTTCCATCATGGAACTCGTGAAGCACTTTATCTACTTGATGTTGATCAATACATCTTAAAAGTACACCATTGAGGTATTTTATAAAATGAATGTTACCAACCAACACATAAGGGATGGATTACAGTCTGAAATACCTCCGCTTGGCTTTATCTAAACCTGGTGGACACTCACCAATTTGCAAAAAATGAGTCATGTCTTGCACCCAACCTACACTTGTTGTTGCTGCATTAGCTATAAGTTCATCAACAATAACCAGAACAACCTTTGTTTATGCCTTTTCTTCACTTCCAGCCCCTGTAGCTAGTTACTCACACAACCCTTTACCCCTTACAAGCTTTATTACCATAATGTCAACATCATATTCCATGACCTTTGTAATCCACCCAACCCTCTTTTCATTTAGGTCCCTACTTAACAAGAACTCCTTCACGCTAGGGTGAGTAACCATTAAATGTATTTTGCTGTTAGAAATTAGAGGTTTAAACTTTTTCAAACTTTTGATAGCAGCAAGTACATGTTTTTCTACAAAAGTATACCTATGTTCGTAATCCTCTAAATGTTGACTGGAAAAGGTAATAGGCTACTCTAAGCCAGCCTCATTTTGTTGTACCAACATTGAAAAAATGATATTAATGCTACCAAAGGCATACAAAATGAAATCTTTTGAAAATTTCAGGTTTACCAAAGTAGGAACTACTAATAAGGCCTCCTTTATAACTTCAAAACTGTGCTTGGCCTCTCTGGTCCAGCTGAAACTTGTATTCTTCTTCAACATGGCAGTTAGTGGTTTCGAAAGATTAGCAATATCAGGAATAAACCTCCTACAAAAGTTAATTTTTCCAAGAAAACTTTGCAGCCCTTTTTTATGGCTAGGTAAAGGTAGATCCAAAATGACACTTACTCTTTCTGGATCAATGGTGATCCCTTGTTTTGACACTATATGTCCTAGAAGCTTGCCTTCATGGACAACAAAGATGTATTTATTGGGGTTGAGGGATATACCAAACTCCCTACACCTCTCAAATACTTGCTTCAAATGTGAAATATGTTCATCAGCCTTCTTGGAAAACACCGTTACATCATTAAAGTAAATGAGTACAAGTTTATGAATTAAATCTTGAAATGCCATGTCCATTGCCCTCTAAAAAGTGGCACCAACATTGGACAGGCCAAATGGTATCCTCTTATAGGCCATGGTGCCCCATTGCATGGTGAAAGCAGTCTTATACTGGTCTTCTTCTTTAACTAAGACTTGGTTATAGCCTGAATAACCATCAACTAATGAGAATCTTTCTAAACCAACTACTATTTGCAGAATCTACTCCATTGAGGGCAGTGGATAATGATCCTTTAATGAGACTCTATTGAAGTCTCTAAAATCTACACAGAGCCTAATCTCTCCATTTTTCTTTCTAACTAGGACAAGGTTAGAGACCCATGAGGTATGTTTGATTGGAAAAATGATGTCTCCTTCAACCAACTTGGTCAATTATTTTACCATAAGAGGTTCAAGCTTGGGGTTTAAAGGCCTCTACTTCTGCCTAATAGGTTTTGCATTTGGCTCTAGTTCTATGGTATGATGGGCAATTTGGGGATCAAAACCCTTTAAATCAAAATATTCTCATGCAAATACATCTTGAAACTCTTGACAAAGAGTAATGAAAGCTTGCCTATATGCGTGTCAGCAGATTTTACCAACTTTAAGGAGCTTACCTTTGAAAATTTCAAGCTCTTCATAATGTTCTTTTTTGACCTGCATGTTGGTCTTACTCTTTTTTAGCTAGTCATTAATGCTAAAAATGGATTCCAAGGTGCCTAGACCCTTGGGCAGCTTGTTAATCCTCAATTGGATGATCATCATATTGTTCCTTGATCTTGTCTTGGTTCACTACTCAAAATTCATCTTCTTGCAGCATGAAGCTCAAAACCTATTCATCACTCTCAAAAACTTGTCAATGAACATTATTGTTAGGAATAGAAGGTCTAATGACTATCTTGACATACTGCTGCACTTTTTCCTTCCTAATCTCACTTGGGATATCAACCTAAGCACCTATTGCAGCTAATCTATCTGCACGTTTATTCTGATCCTTAGGAATAGAAACCAGATTAAAAGTATCAAACTCTTCTATCATGTTCCACACTTTGTGTTTGTAGGACTTCAAAACATCATTTTTAGTGACATGCAAACCCCTTACTTGATTTACAATCAGCTCACTGTCACCATATACTTGCAAGTAGCCAATCCCTCTTTTCCTTGCACATTCCAAGCCTTGAATTAAACCTTCATACTCAGTAGTATTGTTAGTACAGGAGAAAGAAAATCTGAAAGTAGAGTAATATTTGTCACCTTGTGGGGATACAAGCAGTGCACCCCCGCCAGCTCCATTCTTCCTTATGGAACTGTCAAAGAACATTTTCCATACTTCACTTTGTTGTTCCAACTATTGTTCCACCTTCTTTTTGAGGTTTGGGATCACTGCATCAGGTTCATGTAACACATACACACCCAAAACCAATCTCCTCAATGTTGTCACTTGGGTTATCAATGATATTTTATGTTGCCCACTCGTTTAAGATTATGTCTAATACACTTTCAGCTTGCAATTCTTAAGCAACAACAAGCTCACTATCATCAAAAACAACACAATTGACATTAACAACACTTGGGATATAAGGCTCAATGTGATCCTTGGCAAGTGATTCAAATTTAATGATCACTTTTGTCTTGTATCTCATCCTAAATATCATGTGGGACCAATCTAATGACAAGTAACCTCCTATTTTGGTAGGAAGTCTCTTGACAAACATAAGGCAAAATGAGGTGGTAAATCAATGACAAATATCTTGAGAGATGGAAAAATTGGGGCAGGCATGTAAAGTAAGGCTTAAACCCTTAATGACACCTACGGTGTTAATGTTTGTCCCATCAAGTTGGACTACTCCCTTTTCAAGAGGTTGATATTTCAGTCCTAATTTATCAACAATTTGTTTAGGCATGACATAACTACTTGCCCCTGAATCTACCATGCAATTATGAACCAACTTATCCCCTATTATCAAAGACACATAAAATGGGGGAGGTTTAACATCTTTACCTGGTTGTTTACTATTGTCTTGAGGTGTATTTGTAAGGAAAACCTTGACTTGACCTACTGGAACATCACTTGAAACACTTAAATCAGTTAAAAGGCAAATTGCAATAAGTCTTTTTGACCTAGGATGGATAAAGAATCCCACATTGACATATTTACATTCATTTTCTTCATGGATTCAATGATGTTAAAGGGGGCAACAACGTTTACCTTTTGATGGGTCCTTGCAACAATAGGGTTTGGTTGCAAGTGGGTTGATTGGGGTTGGTTCCCAGGCTGTCCACTACCGATGCCTTGTGAATTTCTTTAGAATATGTGTGTTACTTGAGGATTGGAAGGGTCAACAACTTCCTTGTCTTTATTTGTTTCTTTTCCAATCTCAAAAGCCCTTTTCTTGGCTCAGGTGTTGGCCACTATTGGAGAACTATCATTGTTTACTCCACAAAATTCCTCTCCTTGCCAATCCAAGAGAGTTGTGTCACTTGCAGGGAGATCCTGTTGTTGTGAAGATTCACCATTAGACCCATTTTGCACACTTGCCATATTTTGAAGCATCAATGTCTGATTGATGACTCCATTTGAACATGTAGTTTGATTATGGGCTTGGTTGCAAGGATAACACCACTCATATTTTGCTGCAAGGTTATTTTGAACATGTACAATATCTCTAGTTGCACTGATTGGAACTGGCATGTATGGCTGAAAAGGCATTTGATTCAAATTTTGCCTTGTACCTTGAAAATTTCCTTGATATGGTTGCTTGTTAGCTTGATATGCCTGACTTTGACCTTGGTTTTGAGGCTGGTAAGGTTTAAAACCTTGGAATTGATACTTTTTGATGCTCACAAGTTAATTTCCAAAGGTTTGAAGTAGACTCTCAATTTTTTGTTGACTGCTCTTTATCTCTTGTAATTCTTGAGATGGTCCTTGGACAACAATTTCTTAGCTAACAACAGTTGGTAAAGGGGCTATTTGAGGTGTTGGAAAAGTCATAAGAGGTTGTATATCAGGGGAAAAGGGCATAGGAGGCCTAGGAGCAATTCTTCCAACTTGTATGAGGCTATTTTCAGCCCTTACAGCTATATCATAAGACAATGGTAAGGTGGTTCCACTCACTAACTATATTAAAAAAACAACTTCACTATTTAAGGCCCTTAAAAAATAAAGAAATGCATACTCAATTGGAGACCTTGTGGTTTCTGGAATTCTGTCCCATGTTCTTTGAAAACGAAAGTTGAAGTCTGTCATCCATTCATGGGGAGCTCTCTTTATACGGGTCAACTGCTCCACTAATGACAAGTTGTCATATTTGACCTCAAACTGTTTGCATAACACTTCTCCCAGCTCATCCCATATTCTAATGGAGTTGACTGTTAAACTTCTAAACCATTGAAGTTCCTCCCTCCTAAACAATGTTGCTAGCAGCCTCAAAGAAACATTCTCTTGTGTTATATGATGCACTGAACACAAATTTGATATATCTTTGATATGCTCAATTGGTGTGGTTTGATCCTCACCTAAAAAATATGGAACACCCTTGAGGGCATCCATGGGAATATCATCATGTTGGGCTAATTGCAATTGGTTGTCTCCATCAAAAGTGACAAAAACTTGATTCCTTGGAACTACCATTGGTGGCACCAAGGTTTGTTGCCTCACAGGAGGACTTGAAACTCTTACTGCAGGTGGAGTTGAAATTGTTTTTCTTATGAAACAACAAATTTCTCTATTGTTCTTCCTCTTCTCCTAAGTGGTGGCAGCTATAAGTAATCAAAGGGGACAAAGCTTCCTCTTGTTTGAATCTTTTTCATGAGTTGTTACAACATTGGTTTTCTACTAATTTCCACATTCAAAGTTGTCAGATATGCTGATATTGACCTGTCAAAGGCTTGAAAAATGTTGGTTGCATATCAGAACTAGCAAACACATGTATTTTTCTAATCTTTCTTGATTAGAATAGTCCCACCGGGCATGCCAAAACTATTAACTATCCAAATTTGAACCCCTTTGCCAAGTTGTGAAAGAACTCAACAAATTTGGAGTAACATGGGTCTACTTTCATGATAGGATACCCACAGCCTGAAAGTAGTCCCATGTTACTCCAAATTTTCTGAGTTCTTTCACAACTTGGCAGATGGGTGCAAATTTGGATAGTTAACAAGAAGATTTCTTTCACAAATTTGCATTAAGCCTTTAAGGATAGCAATTAGGGTTTTTGTGACATAATTTTCAAATGATAACTCAAACCCACAACCTAAGACCTTTTTTGGTACTCATTAATCTCTTTAAAAACATATCCAATTTGTAGGGTGGGTTGTTTTGGAACGTAAGGGTCAAAAACTTGTTGCTACACTTTGAAAAGGCCTAATCAGGCTTGTTTGAATGACTCCCAACAAGGTTTTCAAAACCTAGACCCCAAATCTTCATACCAAGAGCCTAGAAATGTCCAATATGGTTTGCACAAAAATTTACCACCCTTTCAAAACACTTCCCATGAGTTTTCTATCAAACCCTACCATATATGCATGCGTTTTTGCCTAAAAACATGAAGAAAATCAACTAGGGCATCACTCAAACTTATACTTAACACCGTCCCCTACTCCTGCCACTTCATGGACACAATAACTTACCCATCTACACCCATTCCACCAATTTTTAGACCATTTCATTGGTGGAATGGGTCAAAACTTAATTTTTCTCCTCTCAAACCCTCAAAATAAGGTTTTCTGAACCAATTTTAGAAAAATGACTATAAAATCCTTAAATCTCAATGAAATCTTATGAGAAAAAAACTAGAATGAAGCTAACTCATCCCTCCATCAATTTCAATGTGCAAGATATCAACTACAGGTCGTACCAAGTGTTGTAGCAACAAATTTTTCCTTCAAAATGTAGAAAACAAGAGCTTTGCTATTCAAATTTTCAAATTTTACACCATCAACCTTGTTCCAACATACAAACATGTTTTTTAAGCCTTAAACAGCCCAAAACAATTGACCTCTAACTACCTTTTAAGTTTCATGACTGTTTAACTTCCCTTTACATCAAAAAATGCAAAAAGTGCAAAGTTGTGTTAACAACTTTTGCAACTTTTTGTCCAACTTTATAAACTTGACCAAATCAACTTCCAAATGACTCAAAACCTCATAACAACCTAAAATGACTCCAAAAAAATCACAAATGATTTTTAAGACCTTATTCCAAACAAAAATACCTAACATCTAACTCTTTGAAACATTTTCATACTAGGACCTATGGTGCCCTACACTATACTCCCGGGAAAATTTGACTCAAGTCCCCTTTAGGATAGTGTTGCAACAAAACTATGCTTTATCACACCATTATCTGATCTCCAAGTGTTTTTCCATTTGGAAAACCCTTCCAATGGGCCAAAAACTGAAAACATGCTTCATCCTTTGTCTTGTTGAACTCCTTGCCACCTAGAAAGTGCTCCAACTTCAATGACCTACTTGATGGTGGTTCTTTGACTCTTGCTTCATTTGAAACTAATGTTAAATCTACATCACCATCTGCAACCTTATCTCTTGCTGCCTTGTAGTGAACTTCCTTCTTCTTGACTCCCATTTTGTGCTTAAACTTGCTCTTTTTCTCTCGCAACTTGTTTGTGATCTCTTCACCGTTGTTTTTCACCTCTTCCATCTGATGCTCTACCCCTATACCTATTGCTTGATCAAGTTTACCAACCTCTGATATGAAAGAATCAGAATGACCACTATCCTCTTTAGGAAACAATGAAGAAAACATCCTTTCCATCAACATATCAACATGCTTTTCAAACCAATCTTGCATCCCCAACATCAATTCATCCTTGACCTTCAACAAATCATATTTTCACACCAACTCAATATCACTTCCCTCCAAATTCAAACCATTCTTCAAGTCTAATGTTTTAGTATTTTCATATTTAGTGGTGGCTGCAAAGTTCATGTTTTCCTCTTCATCTACCTTTACAAATTCTTTTCTACCGACAATCATCACATTAGCTTGCTTAATTTGTCCTTTATCACCTTCTCTCAAGTGTTTCAAAGTAAAAGAGATTCCATCTTTGTTTATTTCATAAGTATTCTGCCTACTATCATACAAAGCATGCCTATCAAATTGCCAATGCCTCCCTAGCAGCAAATGGCACACATCCATAGGTAACACATCACATAGAATCTTATCTTTGTACCCTCCTTTATTGAACTCCACCCAAACTTGCTCATTTACCAAAATAAATTGACCCTCATTCAACCAAAAAACTTTATAAGGAGTATCATGTGGTATTCTAGGCAAATGAAGTTTCTCAACCATCTCATTATAAACTATGTTATTTGTGCTTCCTAAATCAATGACAACTTTACATACCTTACCCATGCACTTACAAGTGGTTTTGAAGAGTGTCCTTCTTTGTGATGGCTCCTTTTCCTTGGATGCTTTGATAAGTGTTCTCCTTACCATTGGTGATTCTCCAACTTCAGGAGCAACATGTTGTGATGAAGATTTTACACTCTCAGTATCCTCTTCTTGCACCAATTGATTCCTCCTTTCACCTCCATGTGAACTAGAAGCTTGAATTTCATTACACTGCCATGTTTGGTGTCCAAATTTGTTGCATTGATAGAAACTTCCTGCGAATCCTTGTGAGCCTCTTCCTTGACCTCCAAATTTTCCTCTATAACTTGATCTACCACCTCTTGCATCAACAACTTGGTCTTGTTCTTTGATTGCATCTTCTTGATTCTCATATGGCTACCTTGGATTATAAAATGAACCTTTTCCTCTAGAAGTGCTGCCTCTGCCCCTATTTGACTTGTTTTGCCTTCTCTTTAGTTTCTCTTCAACCCTTATTGCCATTTGATAGCACTCCTCAACCGTTCTTGGATTTGACAAAGTTAACTCATCTTAGATGTTGAATCTCAATCCACTCAAATATCTAGCAACATTCTCCACTTCATCTTGGTTTTGACATCCATTTCTTTTTGCTTCAAACCTTGAAGTTTCTTAAACATTTGAATTGCATAATCAGATGGTAAGAACTTACCTTTCAGCTTTGCCACCATTCTATCCCAAGAAAAAATATTTGAATAACCTATCTTTCTCCTTTCGGTTTGCTCATAATCCCACCACAATAGTGCATGACCCTTCAATTTTATTTTTTCAATCTTCACCCTTTGTTCTTCAAGAACATCTTCACACTCAAAGTAATTGTCAAGTGTTGCAATCCAATCTAAAAAAATTTAATAATTCAAATTACCTCCATACTTAGGAACATCAATCTTCACCTTATGTTTATCATCCTTGACTACTCTCAATAGCTTGGAAAACCTCTGGTCTTCAGGATCCAATTCCTCTTCCTCTTCTTCTTCTTCTTCGAAGTCACTCTCATCACCCATGTCCATACCTCTCTTTTTCTTTGTTTCTAGAGCATAAATTCTCTCTTTCAACTGTCTCATCTCTCTAGCATGCTTTTCCTTCAACTCATTCACTTCTCTAGCAATGGTTTTCCCTTTTGGAGGCATTTTGTTCACTTTTGCTTCACACTTTCCTTCTTGTTTCACACTTTCTCTCCCTTCTTCAAATTGGACCTATGATCTTATACCAATTTGGTGCAAAGCAGGGTATAAGGTGTCTAAACAATCACAATTCAACAAATTTTCCAATTCAATGGCCTAAACACATCAAACAATAAGATTTCCTTCACAAATTTGCACTATGCCTTTAAGGGCAACAAATAGGGTTTTTGTGACATAATTTTTTGATGACAACTCAAACCTGCAACATGCAACCTGTTTTGGATACCCATTAATCCTTTTAACAACATATCTAATTTTTAGGGTGGGTTGTTTTGGAACATAAGGGTCAAAAAATTGCTGCTACACTTTGAAAAGGCCTAATTAGGCTTGTTTGAATGACTCCCAACAAGGTTTTCAAAACTCAAACCCCAAATATTCATACCAAAAACCAAAAAATTTCCAATATGGTTTTCAAAAACATTTCCCACCCTTTCAAAACACTTCCCACGAGTTTTATATCAAACCCTACCATCTATGCATCATTTTTTGCCTAAAAACATGAAGAAAATCAACTAGGGCATCACTCAAACTTATACTTAACACCATCCCCTAATCCTTCCACTTCATGGAAATAATAACCTACCAATTTACACCCATTCCACCAATTTTAAAACCATTTCATCAGTGGAATGGGTCAAAACTTCATTTTTTCTCCTCTCAAACCCTTAAAACAGGGTTTTTTGAACCAGTTTTAGAAAAATCACTATAAAATCCTCAAATCTCAATGAAATTTTAAGATACAAAAAAAAAAATGAATCTAACTCACTACTCCATCAATTTCAATGTGCAAGAGATAACCTATAGGCCCTACAAGGTCGTACCAAGTGTTGTAGCAACAAATTTTTCCTTCAAAATGCAAAAAACAAGAGCTTTGTTATTCAAATTTTCAAATTTTACACCATCAACCTTGTTCCAATGTACAAACATAATTTTTAAGCCTTAAAAAACCCCAAACAACCAACCTCTAACTACCTTTTAAGTTTCATGACCGTTTAACTTCCCTTTACATCAAAAAATGCAAAAAGTGTGAAGTTGTTTTGACAACTTTTGCAATGTTTTGTGCAACTTTACAAACTTGACCAAATCAACTTCCAAATGAATCCAAAACTCCTAACAACCTAAAATGACTCCAAAAACATCACAAATGGTTTTTAAGACCTTATTCCAAACATAAAGACTTAATATCTAACTCTTCGCAACATTTTCATACTAGGACCTATGGTGCCCCACACCATCAATCAATTCTCAATCTTCATGCAAGATCATGTTACAACACTTTCGTGTGGATGGTATCTTTCTTGGTTGATCTATTGAATATTGTGGCTTTGTTCAGGTTCATTAATATTTTCAGCATGGTGTAAGAGCTTAGGCCTTGAAAATTCCATCTCGTATTAGAGAGTTGAATGTTTTCTTGAGGAGAGAATTCATTGCAAGTTATTGAGGGTTTGCATTTCAGGCTAATTGTCGTCATCTGGGAGGTAACTTTTTTTGGAGTAGATAGGGTCATATCTAACCCCTCCATGGCATTCAAGAGGCCCAAAAACCCCTAAAACACCTGTCAAATCATTGAAATTTGACAACTTCATCTGGAGGCATCTAAGGTTTTTTCAGTCAGGTAGGAAGATTTTAGTATATACAAATCTGTACAGTATTGGGAAAAAAACTTCTCCCCCTGGACATGGTAAAAAATATTTTTCTGCAATATTATTAAATTGTGTAGGTTAAAATTTTGTTCACTGAGCATATAATATATATATATATATATATATATATAAAAGTTTAGTCAATTAACATTTTAGTGGATTTATTTTTGGTGGATGGCATTGTATCGTACTCCCTAGCTCATGCTATCGGCTATTAAAACTCCTACTGAACCTACCATATTTGTCAACATTGACTCCGCTGGCCCCTTAGTTCATACGCCAAGTCATAGGTTCTTCAACTCATGGTTGTATCGCCAACTCTGAGGAGCCTCTGTTGTTACGGGAGGTGCCAGCAAAGCAGTGCCACTCTCCTGCCACCACCTCTCATCACCTTGCCACCACCCACTAGGCAACAACATTTTTTCTGCCAATGAGACCTAAGGTCATGTCAGCGACTGAGAGCTAGTGCCCTAGACACTTAATTTTTACCCCAAATTGGCTTGCACATGCCCAAATTGGACAATTTTTCAAACTAAGATAACTTTTGATCCATGAGGAAAAAACATTAAAACAAGATATCATTGGAAAGCTATTTAGTCAATGTCATGTTGTGGTGGAGTTTATTTCTCATTATTTTTTAGTTTAACAACATTTATTGTAGTTTGAAGTGAATATTTCCTTTTGGAATCCCTAGCTCACATCTTTTTATCAGATTGCCAAATTTTGGAGATTCTAGTGACATTACGAAGGTGATTAAGAGCTCTATCATTTTGTCCATGCACTTTTTCCAGATTTAGCACCAAGTATTATCTATTGAGTTTTTTACAATTTATGGCATATACTTGATTACTTGGACATGCTGCTATTTGGAGAAGGTCTATTTGTTGGGAAGGCTTCAATTTCAGTTGTGCATCATGTTTGGGAGTTTCTAATTGCTATCGAAGGTTAATTCCTTTATAATTTTGGGGATCTATTATAATTCATTATGGGGTTTTCATTTCATCCTTCACTAATTATGTTGAAAAGGGGAAACTATAAACAATTGAGAAATGACGTCATAAAACATCTTCATTGGCTTCATTTGTTGCCACATTTGCATGATCTTGTTCCCCCTCTAGTTACAGCTAGTAATAAATTTTCTTGGAATTACAAAAGGGATCATGTCTTAGGAGTTATTACAATGTATGTTGATGATGACATTTTAAATGCTATTTTTCATCTTGAGTGTCCCCATACTCTTTGGACTAAAATTTGGGAGATATCTGGAATCTTGATACTCAACCATTCCCAAATGATCCTATTTTAGACTATCTTGTGCCTCTTCATTTTTTAGACAAGATACCCTATGATGATGATAAGTTATTAGAGAATTTGAATATTTGGAGTACTTTGAATCTTCAAATGAGGACGATGAGGTTTCTTCATATGCTCCTTCTTCTCCTTCAAAGGTAGTTGATGTAACTTCACCATCAATGATTCCTTATGTAGAGTCATTGATTGAGGATCTCATCATTCCTATTCAATAGATCTATTCATTTTGTGTTGGTGATTAATTACGAAATTCCAATGTTCCATTGCAACAGGTATAACATTGTCTTCCTAATTATAGTTATCAAACATCACATCTTTGTTTATGGAGTCTCACATTTTAGATTTGGAGGACACGTTTGAGGGTTTATCTCTCCTCTTTGATGAAAATCATTGCACAACTATTTTCAAACCATCTTTGTCTTTGGATCTTGTTCAACATCAGTTTCCGCATAATCTTGGTTTGTCACCTGATTTGATTGTGGCATATTCATCTTCAATGGACAAGGAGACACATGAGAAAATTTTAGAGACATCATCATTCATATTTATGCTTCTCTCCTTCAATTCCTATCTAGAACGGGAATAATTCTTGCATTTGTACTTGGTTTTGTTTCTTCCAAAAGAGAGACAAGTTGTTTGTCGACATTGGATCATGTTTTGTCTTCAGGCACTTACCATTTTTGCAAGTGATTATACATTGTGGGAGGGCTATATAGTCTCTTTATTTCCCTCTTATGGGGGGGCTCTTTATTGTAATGTATCTTTGTGATGAATGTAGTTCTTGGGGGATATTGATGTTTAGACCTCCATACATCACTTCTTCTATCACTTGTACATGATTTGCATTGCATCTCTTTTTTGGAGAGGAGTTTTGTTCAACTAGGTTTTCTCCCGTTCTCTATTTGTGAGAGATTAGTTGCATGATTAGTTGTACATGGGTACCTAACATGAATTCATTGTTGAGACCCATATTACATCATCTGCATAATAACTACACTCACTAAGTTGCACTTATGGGGGTTGTTGGTGTGAATGGAGTTATTTCCTAACTAGTCATTAGTGAGGACCTATTCACATGATAATTTTACTTAGGAGTTAAGTTATCCTAGGTGTCATTTCTAGAAGTTAGTTATAATGGGTCCATGTCTCATTATTTACTTTTAGTCATTTAGGCATTTAATAGTTATCTCATGCATTTAGTTTTTTGCATTGAGCATTTAATGCTTGTAACAAGGGTAGTTATCATACCTCATCACACGTTTCCTATATATACAAGGTGCTTGTACATTGTAAATTAATCTAGATCATATCAAAAAATTATCAATCTTCATGCAAGCTCATGTTGCAACACTTTCTTGTGGATGATATATTTCTTGGTTGATCCATTGAAGACAACAACTTCATTTGGGTTCATTAATATTTCCAACACTCCCTCCTTTTATATTTGTGCTTTTCTTCTTGGATATTAATTGCCTCTATTGTAGATGATCAATAAATTGGGATTGTTCCCTCTTTTGTATTTGTGCTTTTCTTCTTGGATATTAATTCTCTATTGTAGATTATCAATAAGTTGGGATAAATAAACCCAATATTATGAGATAAAAATAGTGAACTATATTAGCCAATCTATCTAACAACATTAATATAAATAAATGGAATAGAATACAAACACATTATTGTAGGAGACACCAAAGCTTTTTTGGGAAACCCTTATGAGATAAAATCCAAAATTAAAAGATGGTCACTATTATATTATTTAAAATCTATTATACTGGAACATACCAAAATTAAAAGATAATCACTATTATATTATTTAGAATCTATTGTATTGGAACATGGCCTTCTTTTGCAATCAATTTCTAATGACTATCCTTCTATCTATTCAACCCTAGTCTTATATTTTTTATAACCTTTGCATCTTCACATGAAAAGATACATATAGGAATAATTATTAAATAACATTTGTTAATATATCCAACCAACCAATACAATATTAATAATTTCACAACTGTATTTCAATTGTATTGATGTGAAAATATTGCACATATTACTAGACCTAATATCTCTATATGGATATCACCATGTATAAATACTTATTACCACACATTAAGATTCAATAGTTGCTTTAAAGACAAATTAGTGTGTACATGTCCACATACATAGCCACCTTTACCTGTTCCAAGCTTGTAGTAGCATATATAAATATATTACCATTTATATTTTTTTGGCCCTTTTGATCATACTCATTTCCTTGGATTTTATCACATAAAATCAAACTTTATCACAAGTGTACTTGAATTTCCATTCATGTTTCCAACACTCAATTCTATATGTGATAGTGAGTTTTGTAAATGACTTGTGATTTCTACTACAACATCACCACATATAATCCAACATGCATATTGTACAACATCTAAACCTCACCTCATCATACTATATTGTATCATATAGGTGCTTACTAATCTATATATTAAATATTTCATCAAGAACTCTATTGGTGAATAACACACCAAAGTCCTAATAATTATTGCCATATCTTTTGATATGGGGTCATCAAACCTTCCCCCTTTTACATATTGATGTATAATAGTAGTGCATTATCTTACCCACGTGAGCCTCTTATTTGATATAAGTTTTGACAATTAGATCTGACATTATAATGCTCACTTGAGTTGTTTGATCAAATTTGGGGACATTATGTTAAGTGCCTTTTTTAACCAAATTTGGAAGTATTGTGCTAGCACTCTCATTTCTATTATATTTAGAGGTATTGAGCTAAGGAATCTCCTTTTCCATTTCCATTTGGGGGTATTGTATTAAGCATTCTCCTTTCTATTTCCAATTTTAGGTATTGCGCTAAACACTCTCATTTTGATTATTTCCAATTTTAGGTATTGCGCTAAACACTCCCATTTTTATTATATTTGGCTTATTGCACTAAGAATTTCTATTTATTAAGGCATCTTTCCATTTTACATACATAAGTGCTCCTAGACACTAATGGACACACCAACTTTCCTTTTTCTATGTTGGGGGCAACTTTATTTATTGTTATAATCTCCATCCCATGCACTTACATGATGTATTATTTATGATCATTGCTATATGCTTATATTGTTATATGATTAGATGCTTATATGCTTAGCTAACATTTAAATTTCATGTATTATTTTTTCCTTTTCTAATGATTCCTTATATCCTATGTGGGCATATCCATTCACTAATATTCCTATGTTTAGATAGGTATATAGTTATAGGAGCTTATAGAGATTCATGTTATCGAGAATTCTTACATAGAATGAGAACATATATGATAATATTATTATAATATCCATTACTTTATATGGACCCCATAACAATATCCTTTAAGTACCTAAGATGTTTATTTTACATGTGTATTTGTGAGTGCCACATACACTTAGATGCACAACCATTCTAGAATTCAGATGCACCTCAAAGTGGGTGAAAAATGTAATTGTGAAATTTGCATACCCTTGACATATCTTATTTAGTTTTGAATCTATTTTGAGGTGAGTGTTTTGATAAATAAACATATAAATAAAAGATATAAATTTGTGCAAAGTTGGGTTCTTTGCCTTATACTATCTGCTAACTCATTACACATCTTTCTAGGAACCTACCACTCATCCCCAATTCCATGTTCACAAACCCTTATACATTTGTCCTATCCATTTACTTATCACTTTGATGCTTGCAATTATTCCCATGCACATTTTATTCACTAAGATAACATTTTTTTTTTAATAAATGAACTAGTTCACGATTGCAAGGTTGTCTTTACAATCACATAATTGTCGTGCTCTAGATTAGTTTTTTAAAATACAAGGCGATCAACTTCTCACCTTTATCTTTTCCACCAAGGCTAAAAAAACACAAGTTGTGTGATACGTTGCCATGTCCTTGTATTTAAAGACATTCAATACATTCATTCTACACATCATAACACAATTAGATACCATTCACATACACACTTCAATTAGCACTCTAAAAAGAATCAAGTTCTCCATTATCAATTTAGAGGCATTTACATGAGTGAAGATCGTTGTTTTCAATCATTGTTCAATTTTTAGGGATTGATCTATGAAAACTTGACTCTCTATGACTAATTGACAACCCTTAAGTTGTTTTAAATACCACAGTCCCTATATATTTAGGAAAAGTATAAAATACATCCATACATTAGATAGATTAAAGAGCATAAGTCTAGAGATCAATAAGAACAAGTTTGTGGCTGTACAACAAGTTCGTGACTATGAATTAGTTTCAAATTGTTGGACTTACCCTTATTACAAAACAAACAATTTTTTTTAATGTCAAAATGTTTGACGATATGTCACCTATTTCTAATCCAAAAATTTATCATATCAAAATCTTTTATCAATCTTTATACATACATAAATTAGAATACTAAATAATTTTTTTCCTTGCATTTATAAATTATTACACAATATAAAAATATCAATATTAAAACTACAATTCTTAACCTACACTAATTTATACTTATATACATTTAATTCGATTACCATACATTATCTCCATGGAAGGTTTTTGTTTTTTTTAACAATTATTTCTAGAACATAAGTTTCGTGTTGGTGAAGCATATCTTGTTTAGGGAAATGTGCGAACGATTTAACACCCCCATAAATAAAAATATATATTTAATAAGTTTTATTTATTTATTAATATTTAATAATGTTAACAACCCAAATGCATTATATTTAAGAAAAAATAAACTCTCCTTATTGACTTAGTGAATGTTGGTGGGACATTACGACATAGATACGCTAAAATAATAAAATAATCCAACCAAATTATGTTGATTTTGACGAGCATGTTCACACAAGTTAATGAGGAGGTTTTTCTCAAATAGTACAAATTATTGAAAACAAATAACATGTAAATACAAGTACTTGTTATTATAATGTCATAATGTGCATACTTCTTGGGATGCCACAAAAGTTTGAACTAAAATATATTGAAATTCATTACCCAAAAAATATTAATGTTTTTATAATTTTTTTAATGTTAGTGGTTGAGATTAGAGAGATCATCTTAAAAAAAGATTTTGACTTATTTGTTTTCTTTCTTTTTGCTTTCTGAGTTTTGTCTGTGTGATTTTGGGGAGTGATCTTGTGTCCTACCTTTTTTATGTGAATACATGTATTATATTTTGATCTTTAATTAATAGACACGCGTATTCATAAAAAACCAATGTTATAAATGTTAAGAAACAAAAAACCCTTTTAGACATATTTATTATTATTGTTTTTATTTTTGTCGTATTCTTATTGTTTGAAAATAAATTGATTATATTTTTTGTTTTATTTTCTATAATGTTTATTCTAATCAAATATGAACACAAATTGATTCATAGTGACTAGTGTATATTATTCGATCCAAATTTTATAAGCATACACAAAGCCCTAGTTTTTCTTTTCTTTTTTTATTTTCATTCTTTTGTGAATGTAGGGAGAAGCTATGAAGAGGGTATTGGCATGAAGGGGGGTGCATAAGTTTTATTTTGTTTGTTTCTTACAAAAGACAATTTAAAACATCATAGAGGGGGTAACAATGGAGACATCGATTGAGGTGCAACCTTAGGTTTGTAATTGTAGTGTATGTAGCTTAGGAGTGATAACTATATATAATATATGCAAGTTTTGGTCTTTGAGTTATTTTGTATCAAGCTATATTTGCCTCCAAGTATGATTGATGCTCTATTTTGATGGAATGTTAATTTTTAACTAATTTAACGCTATCGATTATTCAATTGATGGAATTTTACATTCAAATTCTAGTTTGGGAAGAGGAATTGCAATCAAATCCTTCTCCTAACAACTTGTATCTTTTTTTTTTTAATGTTTAAACATCCATTTAAAAGTTTATATAGAGAGTGATGTCATTGCGACTATTTTTATCAAATTCACTTTAAGCAATGTCAAAATTCATATTTATAAATCAAAGTACGTTTGCTTGCTAAAATGTTATAGCATGGATAACAAATGACCTATTATACATTTCAAACCAAGTGGAAAAATAGAACAAGCTATAGTGTGGGATGTCATTACAAGTTTCATGTAGCGTAAGATGAGCTATAGTGTTGGCTATTATTATTACAACCCAAGAACATGTTAAAAATGATCTTGAGCACAATGATGGAGCATCCTCCCAACTTTAGCCTATACACCCTCAAGTTGGTGGACATCAAATAATTCATCGAAGGAAGTGAGATGAAAGGACTTCATACTCTAATTTAATCACAGTATCTTATATTGGTCATGTTCTCTAACTCTCTATAAATAAAAAGACCCCTTCAGTTTTTCAACCCCTAATCCATAACCTACTCCTTATTCTTCTTCCTCTTCACCATCTTCATCACTTGAGAAGGAATCACATGATAGAAAGAAGAGGAGGAATAACATTGCAATTGTTTCATCTTTATTAATGGGTTCCAAATAAATGAGGGACAAATCTTGCCAAATATTTGCTAGCAAACTCCTCTTGTTCTACCTTAGGCAAAAATATAACCTAGATAAATTGAAATTGAAATTATTTTAATGTCCAAAAATGACCACAAAGGTTAAAATGTATTCTAATAGCTACTACTACAATCTAGGTACTATTCATCCTTTGTCCCAAATAGTCTACCAATGAGTTTACAATTTTTGTTTTTAATTCTCAAATCTAAAAGATAAATTCAACATAATAGTTCAATGCTACTCAATGTGGCTCTACCTTTCATTGTTAATAGAGAAAATAAAGTTTTAATAGGCTCACATGGAGACTTGACACATGGAGCTTTGGGTTGGGAACACTTTAGCACCATTTCAAATGTTGGATATCTTCCTGCGGTGGAAATTGCTGGAAAATATGAAAATAAACTTTAGGCTACCTATAAATTTTAAATATCAAAATTATCCCAGATTCAATTGATAGAGTATCATCCCCATATACTATTCAATCAATCTTTACTCACTTTTATTAAAGAAGAGATATGAATTCAACATGCAAGTCAGTCTAAAAAATTACGAGTTGGGAGAGAAAATGGGTGGCAACAAAGTTCAAATGGAGTCGGGTTCTTGTGATGAATTTCATAGAGACCCCCTTGTTTATCACATTTGCGTTGAGGGATGCATTGCACCTCTAATGGAATGCCTTCCGGGGCATTTATGAGAGACTCTCTGCATAGTTCGAAAGCTCGTGGAATGAGAGGAGAGTCATTGTTGGGGGCATATCCTTTGAAATTAATGAGGATGTCATTGCCAAGGCCATAGGTCTGTCTTGCATGGGGCAAAGCTAAAAAATCACACTAAAGTGCAGGATCTAGATAGCCTCCATATTTTTTGTTGTGGGAATGAGAAACAAACAAAGTTGCACATGGGGTTCGAAAAGGAGTCTCTGTCGAAGCCTTGGAATCAAGTATGTCTTCCCATTATGAAGTACATTACGTTGGAGGGGAGATTCAAAGTGTTTTATTTTTACCATTTTCCCTTTATGAACCATCTTTGTCACAAAATCCTTATAAGCTTTCCATTCTTCCTACTTTCATCTCTAGAAAGTTCTATGAAGGAAACCTTTGAATTGGCTGCCAAGAACATCGACAAATTGCCACCTCTACCCCTACACCAAGGCTTTATCTTTCACCTGTATCACTTTCATCTAGCCCTTTGCCCCCCTAAGCCTATCTTGGTTGTTAGAATTGTGGAACAGGATGCCCCTAACCATCCTCCTGATAAACTATCCTCGGCCGCTTCAGTTGGTCCCAAAAGGAAAAATCCACCTATTCCTTGTGAAACCCCTAACGACCCTAAAAATAAACCCTTGGATAAGAAGAAAAAAGGGGGTGTGGGCCTAGCCCAATCAAAAGCGACTACTGGCATTTGTGAATTGAAGAATGATCCCACTAAAAACGAGTGTAAATCGGCCAGAAAGAACAAACCTAAACATAAAAAGAGCAAAAAGGGCACCCCATGCCATGTGGTGGAGCCAAACATGGACATTGAGGAGGGGGACTTTGCTGACAAAGATTCCTAGGGGGACACCACTGTTGCTACTAGTGTGGACATGGGGGAAGAGTCAACTAACATCAGACAGTCCAACAGATTGGCCAAAAACAAAAAGGAGGACCTTGTTGATGAGATATCCAATGATTCTGAGCAGAAGGAGGGTAAGGAGGACAACAAACATGATACTATTAAAGAAACCAAAGATTATGCTGAAGATTATGTTTTTCCATGGGTAAGCATCCAGAAGAGAAGTTTGACAAAGGGAAGTCTTGGAGAGCTTTAGAAGTTCTTCAGTTGGTTCATAGTGATGTAGCAGGTCCATTTCCAGTGCCATCATTTAGCAAGGCTCACTATGTCCTCACCTTCATTGATGGCTACTCTTGCTTCACATGGGTCTACTTTCTTGTTCACAAGAGTGAAGTTTTTGACATATTTCTTGCCTTCAAGGCTCATGTTGAGAAGCAAACAGGGAAGCAAGTCAAGATTCTTTGCACAGACAATGGAAGGGAATATGTGAACAATAGACTTGAGGAATTTTGTACTCTTGAGGGGATTGATCTTCAACATTCAGTTGCATACACTCCACAACAGAATGGTGTAGTTGAAAGGAAGAATAGAACCCTTAAGGAGATGGCTAGCTGCATGATTCATGCTCGATCTCTTGGTCCTCAATTTTGGGCAGAAGCTATCAGTTGTGCCACTCACATCCAAAATTGGGTTCCCCATAAAGCTTTGAAGGGAATGACTCCTTTTGAGGCTTGGTGTGGTAGAAAACCAGTTGTGAGACACTTCAGAGTTTTTGGTTGTCCAGCGTGGGCACAAATACCTCTAGAGAAGCGCAAGGCATTGGAACCTCAAAGTAGGCCTTGCATCTAGAGTAGGTGTTAAGGCATATAGACTTTTGGATCCAGAGACACATGAGTTATTCATTGAGAGGAGTGTTCACTTTGAGGAAAGCTCTCCTAGCTTGACCTATAATCCTCCTCTTCCTTCCTCCATAGTGGAAAGTGATGATAGTGACTCCGATGATGATTCTTCCTCAACCTTTAGTCGCAAGATCACAACTTCACAGGGTCCACTTGTAGTTGAGGCACCTCATCCTTCATCTCCTACTAGACCTTGTTGGGCTCGACAGACTCTTGAGTCAATAGGTTCTCTTGTTGGGGATCCATCTGATACTCGAAGGACTCGGTCACAACATCAGAATTTTCCACATGCTTATATTGCTAGTGCTTCAGATCCACAATCCTTTAAGGAAGCTTCAGGCATTCCTGAATGGGATTCGGCAATGGAGGAAGAGTATAGTTCCTTGATGCGGAACAACACATGGGATTTAGTTCCTCTTCCTAAGGGAAGAAAGATGGTTCGATGTAAGTGGATCTATCAGACTAAGTATGCAGCGGATGGAAGTGTGGATAAATACAAAGCTCAGCTTATGGCAAAAGGTTTCTCACAGGTTCCAGGTGTTGACTATACTGAGACCTTTGCACCCGTTGCTAAGATGAACTCCATTCGCTTGACACTCGCTATTGTTGCAGCTCATGGTTGGGCTATACATCAAATGGATGTGAAGAGTGCATTTCTTCACAGGGATCTTCATGAGGAGATTTACATGGAGCAGCCATAGGGATTCATACAAGATTCTTCATTGGTTTGTAGATTGAGGAAGTCTATCTATGGCCTCAAACAGGCCACTAGGGCTTGGTATGCCAAGATGGATTCCTTTCTTCTCTCAGCAGAATTCACGAGGTGTCATTCAGATCCGAATGTCTACATTTTGCAACGGGATGATTCTCACTTGCTACTTGTGCTCTATGTTGATGATTTGATCATTACAGGGAGTACCTCATCCATCATTGGTAGTGTCAAACCTACTTTGCAGGACAAATTTGCTATGATCGACTTGGGCCTCTTGCACTATTTTCTTGGGATTGAGATCACACAGTTAGCTTCTGGGATTTCTCTTTCTCAGCCCAAGTATGCTCTTGATCTTCTAGCTCGGTTTCACATGGCTGATTGTAAGCCTGCACCGACTCCCTTTCTTTCAGGAGTCAAGCTTGAGGCTAAGTGTTCTACTCCACTTGTTGATGCCACTTTGTATCGTCAGCTTGTTGGGAGTCTCATCTACTTGACTCACACACTCCCTGATATCTCCTTTGTCGTTGGCATGGTTTCACGCTTTATGCAAGAACCACATGAGCTTCATTGGAAAGTTGCCAAATGCATCTTGCATTACATCCAGGCTACACATCATCATGGGATTCATTATGTAGCAGGTACAAGACTTACCTTGGTGGGATATACAGATTCTGATTGGGATGGCGATATTGATGATCGTAAGTCCACTTCTGGCTACAATTTTCATCTTGGTTATGGCCCCATTTGTTGGCAGAGTAAGAACCAACATGCTATTGCTCTTTCTTCAACTAAGGCTGAGTATCGAGGGGCTATTAATGCCGCTACTGAGGCTATTTGGCTTCAGAATATTCTCACTAAATTTGGATTCACTATTCCTCATCCTACAGTCATTCATTGTGACAATCAGAGTGCCATTCAGATCTCGAAGAATCTGGTTCACCATCAGAGGACCAAACACATAGAGATTCATATGCACTACATTTGGGAGCTGATACAGGAGCAGGTCATCAATTTGCAGTATTGTCCTACAGCAGAGCAAGTTGCAGATATCTTCACCAAACCCTTCACTGAGAGTATCTACCATCATTTGTGAGCTCTCTTGGGGGTGTGGGATGTTTCTTCTGAGGAGGTCACTTGACTTCTTCATTCTCTCTTATGGGGGGGGGCTTTTTCCTCATTCGAGGTTTTTCCTTCTCATCTTTTTTCAGTTTTTGTTTCATCTCTCTTTTGGGGGGGAGTTTTTTCCCACGTGGTTTTCTCCCTTTCTCTGCTTTATGAGAGATTGCATTGCATTTGTGCATGGGTAACTAACATGGCCTAGTAGCCGGGACCCATCTTGCATTGTTTACTTTTGTGTACATTCTCCCTAAGTTGCACTTAAGGGGGGTGTTGGTGTAATTAAATGTCTTGTACCTTGTCCTAGGTCATGATTACACCTTAGTTAAGTTTACTTAGGGACCACATAGGAGGTTTTTGGAGATTTTTCACCTTTGGTGGACTTGACATCTCATTACTTTATCACCTCCACCTTTTGTGGACACATCATGTGATTATCTCTTCACCTTTTGTGGGAGATCCACCTTTTGTGGAGATTATCACATTAGCCTTTTCCACTTTAGATGGAGTGATAACTTTTCATAGTTGTCTCATGTCATAAGATTATGACACTTGTCATAATCTTATGCCCTTCTATGTTCTCACCTTGGCTATATATCCAAGGGGTCTCCTATGTACTATAAGCTCATTACATTCTATTAGATTGACATAATAAAATTTATTCTTGTCATCTTGTTTCTATCTTTCTTATGCTTGTGCTTTCTATTAGGCCTCTAGATCTTGGGTGGCTACCTTCATAGCCAATTCTTACACAAGGCAATGAACTCTTTGAAAAATGCCTCAAAGAAATGAGGTCTCATGGTGATGGAATGCATTTGATTGTCATGGCATTCCATCACCATGAGACCTCATTTCTTTGAGGCATTTTTTCAAAGAGTTCATTGCCTTGTTTATGCTAACACATTTTCCATACATTTATATCAAAGCATTTTATCAAACAGTTCATTACCTTGCTGCTATGGCTAAAAGCCTAAAACTGGTGCTTTCAAACAAGCTATAGATTGTCATGGCATTCCATCACCATGAGACCACATTTCTTTGAGGCATTTTTTCAAACAGTTCACTGCCTTGTCTATGCTACCACATTTTTCATACATGTTTATCAAAGCATTTTATCAAACAGTTCACCTCCTTGCTACTATGGCTAAAAGCCTAAAATAGGTGCTTCAAAACAAGCTATGGATGCTTGGAAAAAATATATCAAAGCATAATAATAAGCAATAGCATAGACAAGGAAACAAACTGTTTGAATAAAATCCTCAAAGAAATGTGGTCTCAATGGTGGTGGAATGCCATGACAATCCATAGAAATTTTCTTTTCATGGCATTCGTCATGGCATTCCATCACCATGAGACCACATTTCTTTGAGGCATTTTTTCAAACAGGGCTGCCTTGTCTATGCTACCACATTTTTCATACATGTTTACCAAAGCATTTTATCAAACACACCTCCTTGTTGTTATGGTTAAAATCCTAAAATAGGTGCTTCCAAACAAGCTATCGATGGGAAAAATCTATCAAAGCATAATAATAAGCAGCATAGACAAGGCAACAAACTGTTTGAATAAAAGCCTCAAAGAAATGTGGTCTCAATGGTGGTGGAATGCCATGACAATCCATAGCAATTTTCTTGTCATGGAGTTCGCATGCCATTCCATCACCATGAGACCACATTTCTTTAAGGCATTTTTTCAAACAGTTCTTGCCTTGTCTATGCTACCACATTTTTCATACATGTCTACCAAAGCATTTTATCAAACAATTCAACGCCTTTGCTATGGCTAAAAGCCTAAAATACTTTCAAACAAGTTATGGATGCTTGGAAAAAATCTATCAAAGCATAATAGTAAGCAACAAGCTATGGTCTCATGGTTTTTTCATGCGAAAATCAGTGTGATTTTATTCACATTTTTTTGCAGTTATAAACACTTTTTTTTGCTAATTTTGTTGTTTTAAATGACATTCAAGTTTATCGTGGTTTTTTGTTTATATGATGATATGTGATATTCTAATCCTAATTCATGCTTCTAGGTTGCATAGATATATATTTTGTTTTTCATGTTTTTTGTACCAACGAACCCAAAACGAACTGAACCCCCCTCTAAATTTTTTTGGCCAAACCAGCAAACTGAACCCCCAAACCTGAACCTCAAAACCTATTCCAACACTCTTCATTTTTCCTACACAAACTTAATTGACCACCAAATTATGTTGCCCCTTGACTTTGCCCACTTTTACTCCCTCAAACCTCTCTTTTTCATTCAAGAACCCTATTTTCCCAATGAGGGCATATCATACCATAACATACTTTTGACCTCCCCTATCCTTGCAGACCCTTTGAACACATCAAACTCCACAATCTCACCCTATTTCCAACCTATTCTAACTTATTTTCAAGAAATTTCTTCTTTTCACCTCTTCTAGCCTTGCTTTTAAGGGGGCTCAATTTTGAATTTTCAATAGGGGCAGTGTTAGTAATCTCTTCCAATGCCCTTAATAATGCTATTTTCTTATTCCTACTCCCTATCCTACTTACATCAGGCCCATATCATCGAGACACAACCTGACCAATAGGTGGAATGGCCTATTTAAACATACTACACTCAAACCCTTAAGGGATCGATCCGATTGAACGTAGCTCAGAGTGATTCCACATGTTTGGGTGAGAAAGAGGACCATGTCTAGCATGAACATGCCTATTCAAATGCGTTGGAACAGTTCATTTGGTCACACGAGTTGCAGAACGAAAGTTGCACCACTTTGCAACTTTCCACTACTTCCATTTGACACTTTTTCTATCAACTAAAATTTGGACACCATGGGAAAACCACTCCGAGATAATGAAAACCGAGAGATATTATTATAGAGGGGCCCAACACGATCCCATGGGATCAGACGAGAAGTTTCTAAGCATCATGGTGTCTGAGTAACCTCATGCTGAAGTTTGCAGCCATTTTTCCCTATGGACCCTTAAGGGATTGATCCGATTGAACATAGCTCAGAGCGATTCCGCGTGTTTGGGTGCGAAAAAGGACCATGCCTAATGTAAAAATGCCTATTCGAATGCGTTGGAATAGTTCATTTTGTCACACAAGTCGCAGAACGAAAGTTGCACCACTTTGCTACTTTCCACTGCTTCCATTTGACACTTTTTTCATCAACTAAAACTTCAACACCACAGGAAAACCACTTTGAGGTAACGTAAACCAAGAGAGGTTATTGTAGAGGGGCCTAACATGATCCCATAGGATCAAACGAGAAGTTTCTAAGTGTCATGGTGTCTGAGTAACCTTATGCTGAAGTTTGCAGCCATTTTGCCCTTTGGACCCTTAAGAGATCGATTCGATTGAACGTAGTTTGCAGTGATTCCGCATGTTTGGGTGTGAAAGAGGACCATTAATAGTATAAAAATGCCTATTTAGATGTATTGGAATAGTCTGTTTGGTCACACGAGTTGCAGAACAAAAGTTGCACCACTTTGCAACTTTTCACTGCTTCCATTTGTCACTTTTTCCATCAACTGAAATCTGGACACCACAGGAAAACCACTCTGAGATAATAAAAACCAAGAGAGGTTATTGTAGAGGGTCCCAACGCGATCCCATGGGATTAGACGAGAAGTTTCTAAGCGTCACGGTGTCCAAATAACCTCATGTTGAGGTTTGCAGCCATTTTCCCTTTGGACCCTTAAGGGATTGATACGGTTGAACGTAGCTCGGAGCGATTATGGGTGTTTGGGTGAAAAAGAGAACCATTCCTTGTGTAAACATGCCTATTTGGATGTGTTGGAATAGTCCGTTTGGTCACACGAGTTGCATAACAAAAGTTGCACCACTTTGCAACTTTCCACTACTTCCATTTGACACTTTTTTCATCAACTAAAACTTCGACACCACGGGAAAACCACTATGAGATAACATAAACCGAGAGAGGTTATTGTAGAGGGACCCAACATAATCTCGTAGGATTAGATGAGAAGTTTCTAAGCATCACGGTGTCCAAGTAACCTCATGCTGAAGTTTGCAACCATTTTGCCCTTTGGACCCTTAAGGGATCGATCTGGTTAAACGTAGTTAAGAGCGATTCCACATGTTTGGCTGCGAAAGAGAACCATTCCTAGCATAAATATGCCTATTCAGACATGTTGGAATAGTCCGTTTGGTCACACGAGTTGCAGAATGAAAGTTGCACCACTTTGCAACTTTTCACTGCTTTCATTTGACACTTTTTTCATCAACTGAAAATTGGACACCATGGGAAAACCACCCTGAGATAACGAAAATCGAGAGAGGTTATTGTAGAGGGGCCGAACATGATCTCATTGGACTAGACGAGAAGTTTCTAAGTATCACGGTGTCCGAGTAACCTCATGTTGAAGTTTGCAACCATTTTTCCCTTTGGACCCTTAAGGGATCGATCTAGTTGAACAAAGGGTCTATACTCTAAACTTATCCAAACCTTACCAAATCTTGGGGAAGCAATTATAAGGTGTCAAAACTTCAAAATACACAATTAGATCTCAGTTATACCACTGTACAATAGGTAAACCACAAAACCCTCTATTGTAGCCTAAACCTTAGGGGTTTATTGAAAATGATACTTCCAAAGCTAACCGCAACCTATAAATTACTCAAAAAAGTTTGTGATACCCTACACAAGCTCAAACAATCATAAAATAACACTTCCCTACACAAAAACACAATTTAACTCTTCAAAACCACCATTTTTCTTAAAGAAAACTCACTTTTACACACATGGGTTTCACACCCATCTCACTTTCAGACCTCCCAACACTAACACATCATTCCCACACCTTAATAATGTTAGTGCAGACCCATTTCTCAAGTTATAGAGGCTACAAAAAGAGGAATGGGTTAAAAAGCCATTTTTATTGACTCAAAACCTTCAAATGTACAAGTTTGGGCCGGTTTTAGTAAATTGATGATATTCTACTCCTTATTTTCCTTGATGAACAAAACCTACTGAATGGTGCTCCTACACCAATCATACATCAACCTTCTTGTCCCTCCTAAATTTTGGACCACATCCATTACCTCCACATAAAACTTGGCATCCTTGGTCTTCTTGGTTCGCATGCCTTGATATGGTTATGCAAATGAAAATGAAGCAAAGTAATCATCTCCTTCTCTGCTGGCTAGAAGAATGCATGCTTAATGTTTTGATACATGATATCACCTCTCTCATCTACTCTCATGGTTGAATACCGAAATCCAGTATGGTGGGCCTCCAGAGTTCTAGTCATCTTTCTTCCTCTTCCACCAAATGTTGGCCCAATCCACACATCTGCTAGCCTAATTGACTTTGTTTTTGAAAGTTGAAGTTTCTCCTGAGTCACTAGTGTTGCTCTGTCTGCCTTTTCAGACTCTTTCATTGCTACAAATCGTCTTTTGGATTTAATCATTTGTACCCCACATGGTTGATGTGCTTTGAATCCTTGCATCTAAAGGAAATTTCCTCAACATAAATACTCTCTCAAGGTTAACAACCATACATTGACCTTCTTTCCCATCTTAAAGTTTGGACCACATCCATTACCTCCACATAAAAATCGACATCCTTGGTCTTCTTGGTTCCCACGCCTTGATATGGTTATGCAAATGAAAATGAAGCAAAGTAATAACCTCCTTCTCCATTGGCTGGAAGAATGCATGCTTAATGTTTTGATACATGATATCAACTCTCTCTTCTGCTCTCATGGTTGAATATCGAAATCTAGTATGGTGGGCCTCTAGAGTTCCAGTCATCTTTCTTCCTCTTCCACCAAATGCTGGCCTGATCCACACATCTCCTAGCTAATTGGCTTTATTTTTTGAAAGCTAAACTTTCTCTCAAGTCACCAATGTAGCTCTCTGCGCCTTTTCAAACTCTTTCATTACTACAAATCGTCTTTGGGATTTAATCATCTGTACCACATGGTTGATGTGCTTTGAATCATCAGTAATAGTCTTCAAAATTGGATGCTAGTACAAGTTCATTTTTCTTTCATAATGCTTTATAACCATGGAGTTCATCCATTCCTTGATGCCATCAAGTGAAGATTGAGGAATGGTGTCAATGCGAAGTACATCCTACTCTCTCAAGGTTAACAATCTCAATCTCACTAATAGCGATTACTACTAAGAAAGGTAATTCCACCAACTCTACCAATTAGTTTACCATAAGAATAATTAAAGAAGAGGCTTTGAAAGGAACTCCATGAAAACCAAGCTCTCTAAATGGTACATATCAAAGTCTAGTTCAAAATATTTCAGATGAGGCTGCCCGCATAGCTCTCTTACTCGCTTGACAAAACCTTGAAACTTTGTATTGATTTTATTTTTCTTGTCCCTCTCTTGTTGTTCTTCCTCAATTTCATAAAGATCATATATTGACCTTCTTGACCCTCCTAAATTTTGGACCACATCCATTACCTCCACATAAAACTAGACATCCTTGGTCTTCTTGGTTCCAATGCCTTGATATGCTTATGCAAATGAAAATCAAGCAAAGTAATCATCTCCTTCTCCGTTAGTTGGAATAATGCATGCTTAATGTTTTGATACATGATATCATATCTCTCTTCTACTCTCATGGTTCAATACCAAAATCTAGTATGGTGGGCCTCTAGAGTTCCAATCATCTTTCGTCCTCTTCCACCAAATGCTAGCTCGATCCAAACGTTTGCCAACCTAATTGACTTTGTTTTTGAAAGCTGAATGGTGCAAAAGCACCCACACCTCACCCTCAATTTGTGATTGTTTGATGGTAAATTGGGAGGACAATTGGTAAATGTTAGTATGTTGAGGTCTTTTTTTCTTGAATAAGGTCTAATAGACCAATTTGTTTTGATACACCTTTGGTTGTTTTAGTGAAAGGAAAATCAATTTTTCTTTATTTAGCCTGTACAGACCAACATGGTCTGAGTTTACTTTAATTTTTGTGATGGAGCCCTTCCTCCTATTGTGGTGAATTGTGACTCAGATGAAAGGTTTACAATGCATTATTTTCAAGTTCCCTTAACTCTTTTAATAATGGTAAGGCATTTATAAGGTTGGTGATGTTGTTTTAGGTTGAGAATGTTAGATTTTGGCTTGAAATGGAGGAACCAAAGTGATGTTTTTGAGATCTATTGAGTCTAAAGGCTAGGTGAAGGTTTATTATGTGTCTGCAGACCTTAAAAAACTTGTTCGATGCTTTGGTGAGGTTTGGAAGGCCTTGGAGTTGTGAGATGCTAAAAACCCTATGTATTTGTTAGAAAATTGAGGGTTTTAATCAATTATGGCTTAGAGGTTGAGTGTTTTTCTAAAACATGTGGAATTGGGAGTTTTGTGACCTATTTGATGACTTTCCAAGAGCTTGTGGGGTTACAAGAAGTGTAAAGAGCAGTTTGTTTGTAAAATAGGGCTAATTTTGTAGCATTTTTGTAGGGCAGTTTGAAGGATCTCCAAGAAATTGCAAAGAAACCTTGTATGCTTGGCTTGGGAATGGTGTTGGGGGTTTGAGTAGATGCTATATTCATGATGAGATGGTCCTTGAGAGGCATTCTCTAAAATTTAAGCCAAATTGTTCAGTTTCGAAGCATTTTTGTTGGTAGTTGTTCCAAGATGGCCAAATGAAATAACAAAGGTTGTTGATTTACTAAAATCTGATTTGTTTGAGTCTTGTCCACCTTGACTCTACATCACTAAAGTTTGTCTTGAGTCACCATTGTATCTCTTTCTGCCTTTTCAGACTCTTTCATTGCTACAGATCGTCTCTGGGATTTAATCATTTGTACCACATGGTTGATGTGCTTTGAATCCTTGTATCTAAAGGAAATTTCATCAACATAAATACTGCTATTCTCTGAAGGTTAACAATCTCAATCTCACTAATAGTACATTTACAACCATATTCAAACATTTTCCTTCAAAAGGCTACAAATTCAAATATTGACTTAAATAGCATTCAAGAGGCTTTAAATAGCTTTTACAAATGATTCTACATCTTTCCAATCATGCCTAACTGTTCTTTTTGTAACTAACATGACTTATTACATTATAAATCAATTGTGGATGTGTTATGACCTTATTCAATTGACAAAACTCATAACACAAAACTAACTTAAAAGATTTTCGTGAACCAAATTTGCTCAATAACCTTGGTGCCCCTACACCAAATTTCATTATTTTAGTAAATGTCATTACAAGTAAATCTCATTATAATGCCTGAGGTACTCTGTTCTCACAGATATTTTACAATGTCACTCATACATTCGAGATTCTCTTATAATGTCTACGTCATAGGTTCTCATTTAGAGGTTAACTTCAAATGAGAAACTTGAGATTCCCTCACAAAGCTTCGCACACTATTTTATAATGGCTTGAAATCAAAATTGAGATTTGTCAAGATCATCAAAATAAGGATGTTTCATTGCTTTTTTGGCTGAGATTCTCTTCGATGGCTCCAAAATCAGCATTTTCTGCAAGGAGAGACTAATCAATTTTTACTAGTTTAGTTACATATAGGCAAAGTAAAAGAATAAAAAGAAACAACTCATGTCCAAAATGGAAATGAAATGAAAATAGATGGAAGGCACTTACAGATAGGCATGGAAGTCTGTCAACTTAGTCACTCCTGCTCATACATCTTCACTGCGAGTTCCAAGATACCTATTGCACACAACACCTCTCATGAACCTAGAATATCTTGAAATTTGAGATGCTCCTATAATGTCTACATCATAGGTGCTCACGATAAGGTTAACTTCAAATGAATAACTTGAGATTCCCTTACCAAGCTTCGCACACACTTTTGTAATGGCTGAAAATCATAATTGAGATTTGGATTCATAATCAAAATAGGGATGTTGCATTGCTTTTATGCTTGAGATTCTCTTGGATGGCTCATAAATCTGCATTTTTTGCAAGGGGACACCATTCAATGTTTACCGGGTTACTTACAGATACACAAAGTAAAATAAGACATGATAGCATTGGCATCAAACAAATTAACATGGATACAAGATTAAATTAATAAGAACCATTGTGAATATACTTACAAATTAATCTAATGAACCATCTGGATCTGCTCTACTCTTTATCGTGTCAAGTATTGCCTCATGGTCAGACTCACGGACCTTCCACAAGGTCTTGTTCAAAGGTCTAACCCTATATTTTCTCAAACGAACATTGGATGCCATAACAAGGTTTGAGTAGTGAAGAATCTTATGATGTGTGTCAAAGTCCTCAAACAACCAATGTTTAACACTCTTATGTGGGTACCTTCTAAGCCACGTTCCAGTAACAACAACTGAACCTATAGGGTATTCAATGTTTTCTCCATCTATAAATGGGGCTTCCAATTTCTTTTTAGCCTCAACACAACGACACAAGTAATAGTCTATTCCCTCTTCGTTTTCTTCATCTGCAATAACTGCATAAACATGCCCTGCATTGATATGTGCATAAAATCACTCAAAATTAGTCAACATTATGAATACAGTACCAAGTAAGATAACAATATGGAATTACAAAAACTAAGCAAGTAGATATATTACCTGGTTGAACTAGATCTGATACATGGTCAAAGTCAACTGTTGATTCCATCTGTGTTAGTTCCAATGCCGTCGGAAGGCTATATGCGTGAAGTGGGGTAAGATAACTTGTCAACCATTTGTCAACCCACTCCCCTGACTCACAATCATTCCAGGCTTGCATTGTACATGAAGAACAAAAGCATGCCATCTTACGTGTATTGATACTCCATGAACCTACATTTGAGCTAAGGAAAGAGTGTAGCTCACTCGATCTTGTTAGTGTACAACAATCCTCATATGGTGCAATGTTAGTATCATCCATCAACCAAAAAAATCTATGAACTGAATACGTACCTTCATTACCTAGACCCATCAAAGCATTACACCACTCGATGATTGAACTTGCATATGTCAACTTTGCACTATCTTTATACTTTAACTCTTCTCGTGCTAATGCTCTTTTCATGCATGCTCCTGCACCATCATGCTCCCCCTTTCCATGCCCGACCTCACAAAAGTTCCACATATGTTGAACACCTGTAGTGAGATGCATCCTGCACAACTAGTAGAACATGCGTGCGTTCTTGAACTGCGTTGCATAGTTATCTGACCATATTATATGCCAACCGTATGTTATGCCCCTCTGAGCCAAATCACTATAGAACATCTGGAAGCAACTTTGTATATCAGTTATCACTGTAATTCAAAATTGAATTCATATTACATGCCTTCCAACGTGAAAAATTTGCTATTTCATGCAAAGGTGATGGAAATATCATGAAAAAGGTGGTGGAATCTAAATATCATGCATGCACACTTCACTCAATCACCAAAAAGCTACTTTTTGTTGGAGCACGCACAGAACCCAGAGAATATGCATAATGTGGGTCGACATCATGGGTATATTGTGTTTTTTAACCATTCTTAGTGCAAGAAATAATGCACACGCATTATAACGCGCACTCGTTATAATGCGCTCACATTATTTCTCACTAAACGACCATCTCTCTATTTATCAATA
>VDFB02174898.1:0-16228 GCA_007258455.2 Sequoia sempervirens | reverse complement strand
AAAATATTAATCTTTGATTGAAAATCTTGCTCAATAGACTTTCTGGCGGATTGATTCATCCTTTGCTCATGAGTTGAAAAGATCCCATAAGCTCATTTATAGATAACAAGGTTAGATCCTTAGACTCTTCAATAGCTACATCAATAGGGTCAAAACATGAAAGAAAACATCCTGAAAGTTTATCCTATTAAATTAACTCAATAGAATTCTAATATAGTTTACTGAATCTCTAACTTGCATTGAAAGTATTGCTTGATTCAAAATATTTCATTAAAATATTTTTAAAATATCTTCTAAGCATTTGCAATCTAGTAGCTTTTACCTTGTCTATTCCTTGAAATGCATTCTACAAAGATCCCGAACTTGTTTTGATTTTTTTGTTATGGTAATTCTTGAAAAAATGAATCATTTGCTGCTTGCTGAATAATCAAGAGGGCTTTTGAATCCTTCTCTTTGTTTTCTTTTAGTTGATCTTCTTGTGCCTATGTCCAAAAAGCAAACACTTTTGTATTTGTAGGTTTTGAGTAACCATTTTCAACTAGATCCCATAAATTTTGATAAATAAACAAATTCTTCACTTTGATACTCCAAAAATCATAATTTTCTCCTTTAAAAAAAGCATCTCAAGTTATAATAAATTCAAACTATTGCTAGTAATAACAATATTTTAAAATCAACAAAACAAAAAAATATTATACTTATCTCTCCTTCACAATGCCTAATTTATTGATCTTAGAGAACTATTCGCTCTTAACAAACTATGCTTTCCAAATCTGAAATTCTACAACTCTCTTTCACTAACACTTATATTTTCTCCCTCCATTTGCAACTATTCTTGTTAAAAGAAAATATACGATACAACCAAACTTGCTCTGATACCTATTATTGGTTTTAAAGAGATAAAAGTAACAGTATACGAAGAAATAGCATAAGAAACAAAATTCTGATCATATAAAACGATTAAAGATATGCAGAACTCTAATAAACTCTCAAACTCTAGGCAGTTTTATTTATAGTTAAATGAAAAATGTTGTTGGTACTTTGCAGCTTAATCTTGGTTGATAAGATAAATTTATATGTATTTTGTTTTAGCTGATATTGATGAATAGACAAATATAGATTTACTTAGATTGCACTAACACTATGATATGGGCAGGGACAAAGTAAATCTATCGTTCATATTATATCTTTTCACCCTTTGAACAAAAATGAAAATCATGTTCAAATTCAATGTTAAGAAAAAACACTGAGGAAACAAACAATGAGGTTACCCACTATCTACCATCAATCAACAACATAAGAAATACAGTTCAGTTAACAATCAGCAAGAGAACTCAACCAAAAATATCAAATCCATTGAAAATAAGTTGTGAAGTATCAAATCCAAAAATATATAATTGGTCTCTTCTCTGAACTAATGTCAAGGTGCATAATTGTAAAGCTCAATGCTAAAATAAGTTGTAAAGATTCAGAAATATCTAATTAGATCCTTCTCTGCACCAGTGTCAAGACAAATAATTGTACATGTCAGGATTTTCTTTATCTCTCTCTAAGAATTCCCTGTCTATGAGATTTTCAATTCTCCTTTTAACTTCCTTCATATCTGGCTTGAACATGTCTTTAACCTGCTCAATGCATTGCATCACTAGCTCCTTATGAGCTAATACCTTTCCTTTCTTCATAATTCTTACGATCGAAGCATCAAGCAACTGATGTCTATGTTGAATCGCATCCTTCCCAACGTTTTCTTTTACAATGGCTATGGGTGCCGGAAGTCGGATCTTCCTCTTTTCATTAGAAAATTTTGCATTGAATTCAAAACAATCTGTTTGACTCACCGATTGTGTATCTGGTAATTTACCTAGAATTTTGTATTTTGAACATGCAAGGGAATTCAGCAATGCAATTGTATCCTCAACTTCCAAACCCAACTGGGATTTGATTTCTGAAAAACTCAGCCTCTCTGTTTCATTGAACAACAATAGTGCACTTGCATGACAAGAGGTTCCAACTATTTGAATTTCACCTAGGTCAAATCTTCCAATAATAATGCATGTTCCCAGAGAATATTTCCATGTTAGTCTTCTGTTCTTTCTTTCTCTCTTATAGAACTCTTGGAATGAGTCTAAATGTCTCACCATTTCAAGAGGAAGAATGATGCGGAGCATCTCTTTTAATGTCCCCTGCCCACTGACTGTGGAATTAAGGAACTTGCTAATTTTGGTTTTCTTTTCTGCTGCCTCTGTTTTGTTTCTGCTGTTTCCATTGTGGACCTATTTTTGGTTGTGAGTGGCCTGTGGCCTAGTCAGCTGCATGCTGACTGGGGGCTATTTTTAGTGGTTATGACTGTCAGAAACTGCTGCAACGTGGTAGCTAAAAATAGAGTTAGAATGCTGTTAGGAGTGGGTGTCTTTGTGAGCAAAGAAAGGATATATTGAACTAAAGATTTGTAACGTGGAGGGAAGGAATAGAGGATGGATTTACTAGGCATTTGTATTGTGTAGAGACCTCTTGTAAGCCCTTTTAATTGTAAATATATGAATACTGTGTGTTTTGTTGCATGCTAAACTTCGTGGATGGGTTCTTTTCTCCCTGAACTGCTGTAAGGCTTATTGAATGTGTTATTCTCTATTTATTTGTGGATGCTCCTTAATTTCTGCCTGTTTGTATTTTGTAAAACCTGAGAAGGATTTGAGTGTTGAATCAAAGGAGTCGTGCTGCATCAAAGAACAAGTGAATCAGGTGACTTATAGCTTGGCCAGAATCCAGATGTCAAAACTGTCACAGAGAATTCTATTCCAGAGCGAGGATGAAGAGGATTCTGACTGAGGTATTCCTCAAAATCTGATTGGGATTTCATTGTCAATGTCCAATCAGTAAGCATGCCTTCCATTCTAGAAGTAAATTGTCGTCCACATGTAAACTTCAACTTGGTTAGCATGCTTTCTTCATAATCAAGATTTGAACTTGTATGGGACAAAAGCCCGTCTCCGAGCTTTTTCCTATACAACTCTGCAACCATGTCTTTGTCATAGACGCAAGTAAAAATATTTGCAACCTTCTCAAGGGCATCCTCAACATCAGCATATTTCATGTTTCTATTTGTCAAAATATTGTCACAAAATGTGACCAACAGTTCCCAAATACTATTTCCTGCAACTTGTTGATTGCAAAATCTCTGAAAGGCCGTCATGAGTGCATCTTTGAAAAGGATGTGGTTCATAAAATTCTCCTCCACACATTGTAAGTATTTCTCATGCAATTGGATAACACATCTCAAAAACCGATCTTTTTCACTTGCAATCATTTCTTTTTTGTTGTTTGCCTTTATTGCCTCTACCACCATTTGTCCTCCATGTTTAACCAACGATGCACCATGCCTGATAACTTGCTGTCTAAATATTTTGGCCATGAGCTGAATGCCTTTATCTATCCCAGAAAACAACTTAAACATCTCTGAAAGACCACCCATCTTGTCATTTCTCAACAATGGATGACAATCTGAATCTTCCTTCAAAAGTTGACATTCATGCTTGCAAAGAAGTTCATTTTCTACGATTTCTACAAACCTAGCTTGGCTACTCTGACGCACACAATGCATTAAAATTGTTTCTTTCTCGAACCTCAAACACTTAACAACATTCAACAAGTAGTCTGGACAAGAATACTGACATATCCATGAAGCAGCCTTTCTGGAATAGTATATGGTGGTATTTTCAAAAATCCAACTCTAAATCTTTATAATAGTCCATCCCAAAATCCCACAGCATACTCACAACATTCTTCAATATAGTCCCATCAATAATTCTCTTACCCTCCCGCATTTTTATTATTTGAACCATCATAGCAGCTTCCACATTACTACGCAAAACTTCATTGTAGACCATTTTAAGGAAGCATCTCTGAGCAGCTTGGTTGGGTTTTTCCCAGATGGGTCAAAATTTGAAAAAACACAATTTTCAATAGAATGCTAACCATTCATTTGTAATCTCCCCATTGCTTTACAAATTCTGTCAAAAGAAGCTCATCTTCTTTCTCCCTCAGTGCGGGGACAACTGTTGAATTAATATGATCATGTAAAGTTTTCTCATATTCAGAATGCATCAATGTCCAATTCCGAAAAGAGTACTTATCGTAGGTTTCAGTATAAATCATCATATACTCCTCAATTCCGAATTGGACCTTTCCTTCCACGAATTGCTTAACCTTTGAAATTGCATCATGTAACGGATCCCATCCATATTCCACCTCCATCTCCGTCATTCTTTACGCGCTTTGCCCCACAGGACTTTTACAAGTAAATCTTGTTAGAATAAAGAGATAATTTCTCCTCAGATTAACATGAAAAAGGAAAAAAACTGCAAGTGTTTTTGTATCTCATAAATTAGAAATTGGTTTAGATTTTTACGCTATTTTTAGTATTACTTCTCCTCGAAGTCTTTGAAGACCTTTATAAAATAGAGACACATGTAAACTGTTTGTTTGCTTAGTTTTAAAACTGTTTCATTCACGGCTATTTTTAGTATTACTTCTCCTTGAAGTCTTTGAAGACCTCTATTTATGTATAATCAGTCTATTATTAAAAAAAAAAAAATTAGCTTTGCATATCGTAAAGTTCTTTTTGTCTGTTTGTCTGTCTGTTTTTGACCTTCAAATCTGAACTTCCCTCCCTTAAAAAAACCACAATATAATGAATTTTGAGGCAAAACATGCTTCTATACATAGATCCAAGAATTCCATGAAGTATTAAGAATTTCTAGGCCAATAAGGTTTGACTCACAAGCTCGAACCCCATGACGTATGGCATGGGTGTTATTTGTTAATAGGACTTTGTCTTATAGTTTTCTCAAATTAAATAGTAATTACAATTAGGTAAAAAGATCTCAAAGTATGAACAATCCACATGACACAAATAGAAAGGCCTTAAAAGAAAATGCGTATACACAAGTCATAGACGTGAATTATAATTTGTAGTTTCGTTTAGTTTTGTTTCTCTTAATTAAATCTGTTTATCTTATTTGAAGTTTGCAAAACTTGTTTTCTCTATCAACGGTTGAATCTGCTCGAAAAACAATGCAAGACGGTGAGTCATTCACAGTTTCAATATTTTTATTGATTTTGTGAAAAAAATGAAAATTTTATTTTTATTACGTCGAAAAACGTTCTACTGTCCCAGCGGAGTGAAGAGCCTCCGTCAACAAAAACAAAATGCATTTAAATCGATGTTCTTCTACCTGTTTTGCTAGAGGACTCACAACTGGCAAGGATGAACATTAATAAAGAGGTCACTGCTGTGAGACCCACAACCTCCTCTCATGGTGCAGCCAACTATAGCCTGACATTATGGAAATGATGCTGACAGTTACATGCAATTGTAACGGCTACCATTATTAACTGACAAGTAAGGAAGAGTAAAATATATATGTGTAAGATGATTCGTCCAAACTCTGCCACTATTTATATCATTTTGCATGAATAGACCAACATGCATATTTATTCGTATGCATTCTCTGTGGGGTGTAGAGCTTACTCGCAGTTGTCTTTGTTGGCGATGCCTTTTCCCCTTTATTTGCTAGCTTTTCTTAATTTCTATTTAAGGTAGATGACACCATTTATAGTTGCTGCCTGTAACAAAATAAAATTGAATAATTATATAGCTGATTATTGCTGAGGACGACAATGCCATGCATTTGGTTATGGAGCTCTGCGAGGAAGGGAAATTGTTTGATAGGATTGTTGCCAGGGGGGTTATTATACTGTCGCTGCGGAGCTTACAAAGAAGTTCAGGTGAGGAAAAGAATTTGATTCAATATCACTTTGTAATGGAGGAGTTTGCTTTTATTCGGCTTTTCTAAATAATACAGAGCGTTTGGTTGGATCAAGATAAAGGAAAATTAGGGTTCAAGACATTTGCGCATCCTTTGTCCATCAAATGGGGTGATCACAATAAGCATCGGTGAAGGGCCTCAATAGAGGCGTCCAGGTTAGCGGTTGAACAGTCAATTGGCTTGCTATTTTCTCTTTTTCTTGCTTGCTTAATTTATAATTTTTATGTTTAGTGATTAGTAAATGTGACATTCTGTACTTTTCAGCTTCTTTGACTTGCTTGACTCATTTGAGGACATTAGTATAATTAATTTCTAATTGAGCTCCATTAACCAATGAGTTTCTACCTGTTGAAATTGAAGATCATCTCCACTTCCATTCACCTATCAACAATTTGGAGCTAATTCCTTGTCATTGAAATTGCAGGCATGAGACTTTGATCCAAATTCTTTACGAAAGGAGTTGCCAAAGGCAGTATCTTCTTTACTGTGGGCAATCTCAAAGGGGGTACTGTTTATGTTCATTGCATAGCAAGTCTAGGAAGGGCACCGACTGTTCCTATTGCTTATCTTTTTTGGTTTTGTGACATGGATGTAAGATTCTCAAAGATTATGTGGATTGTTTGGTTTATCATTCATAGTTTTCCTCTGAACTCATTATGCCTTTTGGTTGATAATTTGTGCAGTTAAACAAATCATATAATATGGTTACATCAAAGAGGCCCTATGGGCCAAAGAAGGATGCAATCTGAGGTGCCACATACTAACCTATAGCCCATACTTATATATCCCATACTTATATATGGTAAAATGCCCCTGATATGTATGCAAACTAAGGGAAAAACCTCGACCTTCCTTACTACAGATATTATTTTTCTGGTTTTGCAAAGTCCACAAATAAACTGATTTTAATGGGTGGAAAATGTGATAATAATGTGATTGAATGAAATCATAGGAAAGATGATATATGTGATGGGAACTCTTTTTTGCATAGTAGTGTTATGTTTCTTACACTGATTTTAAGAAAAGTACGAATAATATTTTTAATATTGATTGTTTGATAATTGTGTGGGAAAGATGTTGGGGTTGGGTCTATGGAATATTTTTTTCTTTTGTTTTATCCTTTTTTTGTTGGCTTGAAGTAGGAGGGAAGGTTTCCGTAGATAAAAAGGAATGTGTAATCACTATAGCGTAGCAAAGCCTTGTGAAAACAATGTATGCTTCCATTGGATGCAACTGCTGGGTGTTGTTTGTTGCTATCAAGAGTATACTACTTGGGTTTTACCAAGATTTTCACTGTACCTTATTGTTAATATGTACAAAGAGAATCCTTAACTAAGAAAAATGGATTAAGACAAGCAATTTTTTTTTTTATATTTATTTTGTTTATTTCTTAACCATTTGTGATGTCCTATTTTAGATAGATTGACAATAAAATACATGTATTGCTATTAATTTCTGGTTTTGATTGTGTTTAGGTTTTTCACATCAACGTTTCGAATCATACTACATGATCCATCATCAGGATGAAAGAGAGCTGAAGGAGAGGAGAATGATTGTTGCAGACCAAAGCAAGCTAAAAAGAGAGAGAGGAGACACAAGGAAGGAGGCACACGGTTCGAGGTTGAGGGTGGATTAAAAATGTTTAATGAATAAGATAAATGTAAATATGAATAATTAGAAAAAGAAATAAATAAATAAAGACATAAATGATATAGGTGTAGATTAAGGATAAAAATAAAATGAAAAGAAAAGAAAAATTGAACAGTAAGAGATAAACAAACCAAAAAGGGGAGGAAAAGAAAATAATAAAATAAACCAAAAGAATGATGAGGAATACAAGAAAGCGATAAAAGAGATAAATAAAGATGAATAAAAATAAAAAAATAAAAATAAAAATGTCCTAATATAGGAACAAGGATTAAAACAAAATAAAAGTGATAAATAGCAAAATAAGTAAGTGACCAACAAAGAGAATTGAAAATAAAAAAACAAAATAAAGAAAAACTAAAATAAGGATTAAAACAAAATAAGATAAAGAGAAAAGAAAAAAGAAAAACTAAAATCAAAATTAATGAGATAAACAACCAAATAAAATGAAATATAAAAGAAAATGAAAATAAAATGAAATAAAGAATGAAGTAGAGTATAAATGTAAAATAAAATAAATGGAATGGAATAGGAGGAATGAAAAAGGTAGATAAGAAGGAGACAAAGGAATAAAAATTAAATGAAAGAAATAAAAATAAAACAAATGCAAAGAAATAAATAAAATGAATGAAAATAAATCAAGAGAAACAAATGCAAAGAAACAAATACAAAGAGAGAGAAACAAATACAAGAAAATAAAACAAAGTAAGAATGAAATAGATCAAGAAAGAATAACAATGAAATAAATAAAAGATAAAAGATTAAGATAAAGGAATTAGAAACAAAAAACCAAAATAAAACAAATGACAAAGAAAATTGAAAATAAAATAAATAAAATAATATAAAAAGAAATAACTAAAAATGAAAATAAATCAAATACAATAAAGAAAAATGAAAGAAACAAACGAAAGGAATAAAAATAAATCAAGTAAAAGCTTCAAAGGAACAAATGATAATTCTAATGAAAGGTAATAAAAATAAAATTGAGAATTAAAAACAAATAAATAAACTAAAGAGTGATAAGTAAAGAGACAAAGACGAATTTGGTAAAGGACAAAATAAAATAAAATAAAATTATGATGGTTAAGAAGCAACTAGTAAAACCAGACAATATTAAAATAATAAATTAACAAAGAAGGGAGATAAACAAAGAGCAACAGAAAACAAAAGCTAAGAGAAAGGGCCCAATACAAGGAGGTAAAGTGATCAACCGACAAGAGCAGGATAATGACAAGAGGGGGGAAGAGGACAACCGACAAAAGAGGGGACGGAAAGGCCCAAAAGAATGATAAGCAGAAGGAAGAAACAAAAAGAGAACCAAAGGGGACAGAGGAAAAACGAGAGACAGTCAAGAGTGGTTAAGATGGTGGTTTCTAAGGCTGGATAACAAAGGTTGCCAGGCAAGGCTGAGATTCCAACCCTCATCACGATTTAAGTTGGTGGGATGATTGCTAATTACGATGGCTTCCTTGAGTTTTCTCTTAAAAAAGTTGTCTTCTTTGTATAAAACTTGAAAGTCTTCTAGACAGATGTGGTGTTTGGTGAGAGAAGAGTGCTCTGCGAGAGCGGATTTGAAGACGCGGTCATGCTTGATGTCTGCACTGTGCTCTTTGATTCTAGTCTTAAAAGAGCGGCCTGTTTCCCCTATATAAGGGATGCCACAAGAGCAAACCACCTTGTAAACACCTGATTCAAGGAGGATGTCTTTTGGGTCCTTAAGAGAAGGAATGAGGTTTCTCAAAGTCGAAAAGGGCTTGAAGGCGCAACGAAGTCCTTTCTTGAGGAGGATCTTGGAAATTTTGTGGGAGATGCCTTCAATATAAGGAAGGGAAGCACAAGGAAGGATATTCGATTTGGAGGTATTGGTTTGGGGATGGAGACTTGCTCTGGTTTGGTTGAAAGCTTTAGAGATTTGTTTGTTGGTGTAACCATTCAGGATGAAGACACTGCGGAGATGAGCCAATTCCTGGTTTAAGTATTCCTCATCACAAATTCGAAAAGCACGCATGGCAAGGGTTTTAAGGACCCCAAATTTTTGGCTAGGGTGATGATGAGAGGCAGGATGGAGGTAGAGGTCAGTATGGGTTGCTTTGCGAAAAACCCGACGGCCAAGGGAACCATCTGATTTCTTGATGAGCAAGATATCGAGGAAAGGGAGTTGGCCGTCAACTTCGAGTTCCTTGGTGAAGGAGATGCATTGGGCAACACTATTGAGATGAGAATGAAAATCTTCTAATTTGTCAAGACCATGAGGCCAACATATATTAGTGTCATCCACATATCGCTTCCACCACTTCGGTTTAAGAGGGAAAGAGGAAAGGGCAATTTCTTCAAATTGCTCCATGTAAAGGTTAGCCATGATAGGGGAGAGCGGAGAACCCATGGCAACAAAAGAAGTTCTCGTGCTTGCAACGAAGACACTCTGGTGCTACAGCCAACTCGTGGGTTGATACTGGAGCCTCAGCTCCCTCGCGCCCCTCGGTTGCATTGTCCCCTTGTCTTCTTACTCTGCCAAATCCTCTTACTACAGCTGCTACATCTGGCACCTCGACCTTGAACTCTAAATCCGAACAAAAGAACGGCCTCAGAGTGGGATCCTCACCTTGGCATTCCATGGGCAAACATAATGTAGACTTCTTTTCGGCGAGGGACTGTTCCAGCTGTTGCTCATCGACGTTGCAGAATCCCGGTGAGAAGTCTGAGACTCCCGTCTTCCAGCGTTCTCCACCAAACGTCAACCTCTTGCTATCTCCTGGCACCTTGGCCTTGAACACTAAGTTTGAGCAAAAGACTGGCCTCAGAGCGGGTCCCTCACCCTTGCATTCCTTGGGCGTACAGAATAAAGATTCCATCTCGGCTAGGGATCGTTCCAGTTGTTGCTCATGGAGATCGACGTTGCAGAATTCCAGTGAGCAGTCAGAGACTTCTGTCCTCCAACGGTCTTCACCAAACGGTAACCTTTTGCTGTCTCCAGGTACGTGCGCTGATCTATCTTCTGCTTCAAACGTAATTGTTAGCATTAATGGTTCTGATTCCCCCGCCGCCTTGAGTCTTCTTGGAGCCACTCCCGATGGTGACCCAAGTCCAATCATATCTCTCTCTACCTGTCGCGTGGCTCAGACGCTTGAAGCCATCACTTCCTTAGGCGACTCTACCAACTTTGTCTCTCATCAAACAATTCCGTTGGCTCCCCTTCCCCCTCCGTCTCGAGCTGCGTCTTGTGCGTGTGAGCCTAAGCTTGCGTGTGACCTTTCTTCCCCTGGTCAATCCAATCAACCCACTCCCACTTTGGTCAAAGACTGGGAGTCCAAGCTGGTTGTCAATCTGTCCAATGCCCGATTGCATCCCCTTGCCTTAAAATTCCTTAATAGGGGCTTGGGATTCGCCATCTCACCGCGCTCCATTCCCCACTTGGATTTTCTCATTGAGATTGAGAACAACATTCATACTCTCCCTTCTCACATTGCGGATGAGGTCAGACAAGACTGTGCGGTGGCCTTACGGCGTGCCAAACCCCCGCAGTGCAATGTCCCCAAGGCTGAACTTTTTGCTTTCAAGAATTTATTACGTGATAATGATGTAGTCATCAGCAAAGCCGATAAGGGAAACGCCACTGTTATCATGAACAAACATGACTACAATGCAAAAATGTTTGTTCTCCTTTCTGATGCGCAAAGCTATAGAACTCTCCCTTGTAACCCTTGCTCTAAAATCCTCAAAAAAGTTAAATCTGCCATTTCCTGCTCGTCCTTTGATGAAGCCACCAAGAAGTGCCTGGTTCCTTCCAAGGAGGTAACTCCTCGTATTTATGGAGTCCCCAAAATTCACAAAGCAGGTGCTCCTCTCCGCCCCATTGTGGACACCATTGGCTCACCTACTTACAAGCTGGCTTCCTTCCTTGCTAAATTACTCTCCTCACATGTGGGTAAGTCTGATTCACACATCAAGGATTCTAACCACTTTATCAAATTTGCCAATAAGGTCCGATTAGACAAGAATGACACCTTGGTGAGCTTTGATGTGGTCTCTCTCTTCACCAAGGTGCCTATCCCGGACTCTATTGAAATTGTCAAACGTAAAACCAACAACGAATTGGCAAGCCTTGTCGAATTATGCCTGTGGCACCTCGACCTTGAACTCTAAATCCGAACAAAAGAACGGCCTCAGAGTGGGATCCTCACCTTGGCATTCCATGGGCAAACAGAATGTAGACTTCTTTTCGGCGAGGGACTGTTCCAGCTGTTGCTCATCGACGTTGCAGAATCCCGGTGAGAAGTCTGAGACTCCCGTCTTCCAGCGTTCTCCACCAAACGTCAACCTCTTGCTATCTCCTGGCACCTTGGCCTTGAACACTAAGTTTGAGCAAAAGACTGGCCTCAGAGCGGGTCCCTCACCCTTGCATTCCTTGGGCGTACAGAATAAAGATTCCATCTCGGCTAGGGATCGTTCCAGTTGTTGCTCATGGAGATCGACGTTGCAGAATTCCAGTGAGCAGTCAGAGACTTCTGTCCTCCAACGGTCTTCACCAAACGGTAACCTTTTGCTGTCTCCAGGTACGTGCGCTGATCTGTCTTCTGCTTCAAACGTAATTGTTAGCATTAATGGTTCTGATTCCCCCGCCGCCTTGAGTCTTCTTGGAGCCACTCCCGATGGTGACCCAAGTCCAATCATATCTCTCTCTACCTGTCGCGTGGCTCAGACGCTTGAAGCCATCACTTCCTTAGGCGACTCTACCAACTTTGTCTCTCATCAAACAATTCCGTTGGCTCCCCTTCCCCCTCCGTCTCGAGCTGCGTCTTGTGCGTGTGAGCCTAAGCTTGCGTGTGACCTTTCTTCCCCTGGTCAATCCAATCAACCCACTCCCACTTTGGTCAAAGACTGGGAGTCCAAGCTGGTTGTCAATCTGTCCAATGCCCGATTGCATCCCCTTGCCTTAAAATTCCTTAATAGGGGCTTGGGATTCGCCATCTCACCGCGCTCCATTCCCCACTTGGATTTTCTCATTGAGATTGAGAACAGCATTCATACTCTCCCTTCTCACATTGCGGATGAGGTCAGACAAGACTGTGCGGTGGCCTTACGGCGTGCCAAACCCCCGCAGTGCAATGTCCCCAAGGCTGAACTTTTTGCTTTCAAGAATTTATTACATAATAATGATTTAGTCATCAGCAAAGCTGATAAGGGAAACGCCACTGTTATCATGAACAAACATGACTACAATGCAAAAATGTTTGTTCTTCTTTCTGATGTGCAGAGCTATAGAACTCTCTCTTGCAACCCTTGCTCTAAAATTCTCATAAAAGTTAAATCTGCCATTTCTGGCTCGTCTTTTGATGAAGCCACCAAGAAGTGTCTGGTTCCTTCCAAGGAGGTAACTCCTCGCATTTATGGAGTCCCTAAAATTCACAAAGTAGGTGCTCCTCTTCGACCCATTGTGGACACCATAGGTTCACCCACTTACAAGTTGGCTTCCTTCCTTGCTAAATTACTCTCCTCGCTTGTGGGTAATTCTGAATCACACATCAAGGATTCTACCCACTTTGTCAATTTTGTCAAGGAGGTCCGATTAGATAAGAATGACACCTTGGTGAGCTTTGATGTGGTCTCTCTCTTCACCAAGGTGCCCATCCCGGACTCTATTGAAATTGTCAAACGTAAAACCAACAATGAAATGGCAAGCCTGGTCGAATTATGCCTAAGATCTACCTTCTTCTCCTTCCAAGGAGTCATCTATGAGCAAGTTGATGGTGTTGCCATGGGTTCTCCTCTCTCCCCTATCATAGCAAACCTTTACATGGAGCAATATGAAGAAATTGCCCTTTCCTCTTTCCCTCTTAAACCGAAGTGGTGGAAGCGATATGTGGATGACACTAATATCTGCTGGCCTCATGGTCTTGACAAATTAGAAGATTTTCATTCTCATCTCAACAGTGTTGCCCAATGTATCTCCTTCACCAAGGAACTCAAAGTTGACGGCCAACTCCCTTTCCTTGATATCTTGCTCATCAAGAAATCAGATGGTTCCCTTGGCCGTCGGGTGTTTCGCAAAGCAACCCATACTGACCTCTACCTCCATCCTGCTTCTCATCATCACCCTAGCCAAAAATTTGGGGTCCTTAAAACCCTTGCCATGCGTGCTTTTCGAATTTGTGATGAGGAATACTTAAACCAGGAGTTGGCTCATCTCCGCAGTGTCTTCATCCTGAATGGTTACACCAACAAACAAATCTCTAAAGCTTTCAACCAAACCAGAGCAAGTCTCCATCCCCAAACCAATACCTCCAAACCGAATTTCCTGCCTTGTGCTTCCCTTCCTTATATTGAAGGCATCTCCCACAAAATTTCCAAGATCCTCCTCAAAAAAGGACTTTGTTGCGCCTTCAAGCCCTTTTCGACTTTGAGAAACCTCATTCCTTCTCTTAAGGACCCTAAAGACATCCTTCTTGAATTAGGTGTTTACAACCTGTGGTTTGCTCTTGTGGCATCCCTTATATAGGGGAAACAGGTCGCTCTTTTAGGACAAGAATTAAAGAGCATAGTGCAGACATCAAGCATGATCGTGTCTTCAAATCCGCTCTCACAGAGCACTCTTCTTTCACCAAACACCACATTTGTCTAGAAGACTTTCAAGTTTTATACAAAGAAGACAACTTTTTTAAGAGAAAACTCAAGGAAGCCATCGTAATTAGCAATCATCCCACCAACTTGAATCGTGATGAGGGTTGGAATCTCAGCCTTTCCTGGCAACCTTTGTTATCCAATCTTAGAAACCACCATCTTAACCACTCTTGACTGTCTCCCGCTTTTTCCTTTTCGTTCCCCCTTCATTCCTTGTGGGTTCTCTTTTTGTTTCTTCCTTTCTGCTTCTTCTCATTCTTCTGGGCCTTTCCATTCCCCTCTTTTGTTGGTTGTCCTCATTTCCCCCTTTTTTGTCATTATCCTACTCTCTTCGGTTTAACCCTTTACCTTCTTGTATTGGGTCCTTGTTATTAGTTTTAGTTAGTTTTTCTTTTACTCTTTGTTTATCTTCCAACATCTTTGTTAATTTATTATTTAAATATTGTATTGTTTTTACTAGTTGCTTTATAATAAATATATTTTTATTTTATTTTATTTTGACTTGTTATCTTAAAATCATCTTTGTTACTTTATTTATTATTCTTTAGTTATTTTATTTTATTTATTTATTTATTTTTAATTTTATTATTTTTCATTGAATTAACTTTTGTTCTTTTGAAGCTTTTATTTGATTCATTATTTTATCTTGTTATTTTCTTTCATTATTCTTCATTTTATTTTTTCTTTATTTTATTTTATAATTATATCATTTTATTTTTATTTTTAATTCTTCTTTGTATTTTATTTTGGTTTGTTTATCTCTTTAATTTTAATTTTAGTTTTTCTTTATTTTATTTTTTCTTTATCCTTGATTTATCCCTATACCATTTTTCTTTATTTCTTTATTTATTTCTATTTTATTCTTTTATAGCTTTCATTTTTATTTATTATGTTATTTATTATTCTTAGTTATTTATTTTATTTTGTTATTTTCTTTCATTATTCGTTATTATTTTGTTTTTATTATTTTATTTTATTATTCCATCATTCTTATGTTTATTTTTATTTTTATTGTTATTATTTTTTGTTTTCATCTCATTTTGGTTTGTTTATCTCTTACATTTTATTTTATTTCTTTCTTCATTTTAATTTTTTCTTATCCTTGTTTTATACCTATATCATTTTTTGTCTTTATTTCTATTTTTATTTTATTTTTTTTTCCATTATATTTAATGTTCTAGTTTTATTTTTATTTTTGTTTTTATTCACTTATTTATTTTATTTATTATTATCATTATATTTTAATAGAAACTATATATTAATTAATAAACATTATATAATATTTATAATTTTAATTTTTATTATAATAATTTTCTTTATATAATTCTCTTATATTAATTTATTTCTTTATATAATTCTTTATATAGAATTATATAATTCTCTTATATAAATTTATTCCTTTATTTCTTATATAGAAGAAAATTCTTTATATAATTCTCTTATACAAATTTCTTTTCATTATACTATTATAATTTCTTTATATCATCGTAATCTGAACCTTTTTTATTGTTGAAATTCTAGTTTTCTTTTTACTCTCTAATTCTTTATCGTGCTTCCTTTATAATTTCCTTGTTTTAAATTATTTCATTCGTCATTCCCTCTTCAAGATGCTATCTAGGGTTCATTTTTCTTTCCTTATCTTCTCCTTTACTCCTTTGCTTTTCTATTTTTTAATCCACCCTTAACCTCGAACCGTGTGCCTCCTTCCTTGTGTCCCCTCTCTCTTTTTAGCTTGCTTTGGTCTGCAACAATCCATTTTTTCTCCTCTAGCTCTCTTTCATCCTGATGATGGATCATGTAGTATGATTCAAAACGTTGATGTGAAAAACCAAAACACAATCAAATCTAGAAATTTTATTGCATTAAATATAGTTTTAGTTTTTATATTATCCTTTTAAATAGATTAAATACATGTTTTGATATTGCTTTTGTGTTATTAGTTGAAATTGATTTAAATTGTCCTTTTATATCCTTAAGCCATCATCACAAATTCATCACATACTTTGAGACAAAAAGGAGAGTCCATGCAGATTCAACCTAGAAAACATGGAATACTTGGTAAAAAAGGTAATTATTAGTTAAATTATATTTAAATACATGTTTTGATTATATATTGATATTTCTTGTACATTAAT
>VDFB02174897.1:0-22686 GCA_007258455.2 Sequoia sempervirens | reverse complement strand
AATAATAATTATTTATTAAATTCAAAGTAAAGCATAATTTATATTGGTTGAAAGCTGAGAATCTCCTTTAGAAACCCTTTTCATTTCATTAATTGTGGGTTAAAAAAAAGTCGTCAGCCACATACCCTACACATACCCATCATATCACCACTTTTTGGCCTATCGTGATCCTACACATACCCCTTAGTATGATGTGTCTGCATTATTAAGGGTCATGATTACTATTGAATGCATGCTTGGATGATGCTTATCTGTTTAGAGCTTGTGAGGTCTTCCTTATGTTACTATGTTTGATTTTATGGTTGAATGAGTATTTAGGATATATGCATATATGATACACATATGTCGACATACTAGTATGGGTATGTGCAGGATCATGATGGGCTAAAAAGTGGCGATATGATGGGTATGTGGCTGACAACTTTTTTTAACCCAAAATTGATGAAACGAAAATGGTTTTTAAAGAATATTCTCAGCTTTTCACTATTATAAATTATGCTTTACTTTGAATTTAATAAATAATTATTATTCATTTTCTATTTGAATATTTACTAAAGTCCTAGTTGATAGGTTGGGATTGAAAACATCTATATCTCGTCAAATGTATCACATTTTTTAATCTAAAAACATGCATCAAGCATTCTATGCTTTGCACAAGGTCAGGGATTAAAAAAAAACAATTCATGAAGTTTTAAAAGTTAAGGTGGTCAAATACGCAGCTTTTATATTTTTTTTAAAGTTGTTGTAATAAAAAAATTATTAATTAATTATTCACTGGAAAAAATTACAAAAATATGTACCACATCGGACATGAGTCTCTACTTATATATATAAAAATATTAAATTTTTTATCATTTTATTGTGGTTAGGGTGGTTAGACAAACACCCACTTCTTATTTTTTCCTTGAAATTTAAGTGCTACTACATTGAAATTTCAACTATTCACCAAATAGAATTTGAAAAAAAATAAACCTAATAGTTTAGAAACTACATTCAATTTGCTACATATTCTATTCTTACATATTTTTGAAATAATATAGATAACTTATTCAAATTTTTACGTCAAGTTTCCTAACTCTATTTTTTATGAATTTTTCACCACTTAAGGGCATGTTTTTTCCATGATGATCTTGCACATACCTGCATGTCAACATATATATGATTCTGCATATACGTATAAGATGTTAATATGATGTTATATGAGGTCATAACCATATGGTCATAGTCATTCGGGTATCAAATTGAATATTTGGCCATCTTATTGCTATAGAATTTATATATATGTTAGTGTAACACTTTTCATGGCCTTGAAATTTGGTGAGAAAAAGAGTGACATTGGAAAATATAAAGAGCTTGGTACCTTGCAAGCTGACAAGGATAATGAGAAATCATTGATTGTATGCACTACTTTTCATGGAAAAGAAGTAGCAGATGCTTGGGTAATTGACAGTGGTCAACACTCTAACCACATGAGTAGTGACAAGGGAAAGTTCATCAGCCTTGAGAAGTAGAATGGTGGAGTGGTCAAGTTTGGTGGTGATGCATCAACACAAATTTGTGGAAAGAGTGCTATAACTATTGATGGAAAGAGAAAGACCAAGGATGTCCTCTATGTCACACCCTGTCTTGTTATTATTGATTTACTTTTACTTTCATGGGTAAATAGGTTGGTAAATGTAATCATGAGTTTGATATGCTTGCTAAAAGAATGGAATACTGAAATAGGTATAATGTGAAAGTATTGATAAATGCTTAATGTCTTTGGAAGAGTAAATATGTTTACATTTATTGCTCTATGAATATGCTAAATTTTATGATGCATATGGATTTATTGTGAACATCTAACTACCATTGCAAATGTGTTGAGCTAGTTGCAGGGATAGGTTTGAATCCTCCATGTGGAGGGGAAGTATCACTCATGAGAACTGATTGGTCAGATAACCCTAAATGAAACCTATCTAAGCTACACACACTTATAGTAGAATGGCTGAGTAAAGTTGTTATGCAGGGAATTGGTAAGTCATCCTTAGTATGATGTGTCTACATTTGTAAGGGTCATGATTACTATTGAATGCATGCTTGGATGATGTTTATTTGTTTAAAGCTTGTGAGCTCTTCCTTATGTTACTATACTTGATTGTATGGTTGAGTGGGCATTTAGGATATGTGCATATGCATATGTCAATATACTAGTATGTCAACATATATATGATTATTCATATATGTATTAAGATGTTAATATGATGTTATATGATTACATAACCATATGGTCATAGTCACTCGAGTATCGAATGAACTATTTGGTCATCATATTGCTATGGAATATGTGTGTGTGTGTGTGTGTGTGTGTGTGTGTGTGTGTGTGTGTAACACTTTTCATGGCCTTGAAATTTGGTGAGAAAAAGAGTGATATTGGAAAATGTAAAGAGTCTGGTACCTTGCAGGCTGATAAGGATAATGAGGAATCTATGATTGTATGAACTACTTTTCATGGAAAATAAGTAGCAAATTATTAGGTAATTGACTATGGTCAACACTCTAACCACATGAGTAGTGACAAGGGAAAGTTCATCAACCTTGAGTAGTGGAATGGTGGAGCGGTCAAGTTTGGTGGTGATGTGTTAGCACAAATTTTTGGAAAGGGTGTTATAACTATTGATGGAAAGAGAAAGACTAAAAACGTCCTCTATGTCACACCCCATCTTGTTATTATTGATTTAATTTTACCTTCACAGGTAAATAGGTTGGTAAATGCAATCATGAGTTTGATATGCTTGCTAAAAGAATGGAATACTGAAATAGGTATTATGTGAAAGTATTGATAAATACTTAATATGGATTTGGAAGAGTAAATATGTTTACATTTATTGCTATATGAATATGCTAAAGTTTAGGATGCATATGGATTTATTGTGAACATCTAACTACCATTGCAAATGTGTTGAGTTGGTTGCAGAGATAGGTTCAAATCTTCTAGGTGGAGGGGAAGTATCACTCAAGAGAAGTGATTGGTCAGATAACCCTAAATGAAACATAGTTGAGCTACATATACACTCATAGTAGAATGGTTGAGTCAAGTTGTTATGTTGGGAATTGGTAAGCCATCCTTAGTATGATGTGTCTGCATTAGTAAGGGTCATGATTACTATTGAATGCATGCTTGGATGATGTTTATGTGTTTAGAACTTATGAGTTCTTCCTTATGTTACTATGCTTGATTGTATGGTTGAATGAGTATTTGTGATATATGCATATATTCATATACATATGTCAACATACTAGTATGTCAACATATATATGATTATGCATATACATATAAAGATGTTAATATGATGCTATATGAGGACATAACCATATGATCATAGTCATTTGAGTATTGAATGGACTATTTGGCCATCGTATTGCTATGGAATTTATATATATATGTGAGTGTAAAACTTTTCATGGCCTTGAAATTTGGTGAGAAAAAGAGTGATATTGGAAAATGTAAAGAGTCTGGTACCTTGTAGGCTAACAAGGATAATGAGAAATCAATGATTGTATGCACTACTTTTCATGGAAAAGAAGTAGAAGATTCTTGGGTAATTGATAATGGTCAACATTCTAACCACATGAGTAGTGATAAGGGAAAGTTAATTAGCCTTGATAAGTGGAATGGTGGAGCGATCTAGTTTGGTGGTGATGTGTCAACACAAATTTGTGGAAAGGGTTCTATAACTATTGATGGAAAGAGAAAAACTGAGGATGTCCTCTATGTCACACCTCATCTTGTTATTGCTAATTTACTTTTACCTTCATGAGTAAATAGGTTGGTAAATGCAATCATGAGTTTGATATTCTTGCTAAAAGAATGGAATACTGAAATAGGTATTATGTGAAAGTATTGATAAATTCTTAATATGGCTTGGGAAGAGTAAATATGTTTACATTTATTGCTATATGAATATGCTAAAGTTTATGATGCATTTGGGTTTATTGTGAACATCTAACTACCATTGTAAATGTGTTGAGTTGGTTGTAGGGACAGATTTAAATCCTCTAGGTGGAGGGGAAGTATCACTCAGGAGAAGTGATTGGTCGAATAACCCTAAATGAAACCTATTTGAGCTACAAACACACTCACAGTAGAATGGTTGAGTCAAGTTGTTATGTTGGGAATTGGTAATTCATCCTTAATATGATGTGTCTAGATGAGTAAGGGTCATGATTACTATTGAATGCATGCTTGGATGATGTTTATCTATTTAGAATTTGTGAGTTCTTCCTTATCTTACTATGTTTGATTGTATGGTTGAATGAGTATTTGGGTTATATGCATATATGCATATGCATATGTCAACATACTAGTATGTCAAAATATATATGATTATGCATATACCTATAAAGTTTTTAATATGATGTTATATGAGGACATAACCATATGGTCATAGTCATTCGAGTATCAAATGGAATATTTGGTCATTGTATTGTTATGGAATTTATATATGTGAGTGTAACACTTTTCATGGCCTTGAAATTTGGTTAGAAAAAGAGAGATATTTGAAAATGTAAAGAGTTTGGTACCTTGTAGATTGAAAAGGATAATGAGAAATCAATGATTGTATGGACTACTTTTCATGGAAAAGAAGTAGCAAATTCTTGGGTAATTGAAAGTGGTCAACACTCTAACCACATGAGTAGTAACAAGGGAAAGTTCATCAGCCTTGATAAGTGGAATGGTGGAGTGGTCAAGTTTGGTGGTGATGTGTCAACACAAATTTTTGGAAAGGGTGCTATAACTATTGATGGAAAGAGTAAGACTGAGGATGTCCTCTATGTCACACCCCATCTTGTTATTACTGATTTACTTTTACCTTCACGGGTAAATAGGTTTGCAAATGTAATAATGAGTTTGATATGCTTGCTAAAAGAATCGAATACTAAAATAGGTATTATGTGAAAGTATTGATAAATGCTTAATATGGCTTTGGAAGAGTAAATATGTTTACATTTATTGCTATATGAATATGTGAAAGTTTATGATGCATACAGATTTATTGTGAATGTCTAACCACCATAATGTGTTGAGTTGGTTGCAAGGACATGTATTGTGAATGTCTAACCATCATAATGTGCTGAGTTGGTTGCAAGGACATGTTGAAATTGTCCAAGTGGAGGGGAAGTAGCACTCAAAAGAAGTGATTGGTCAAATAACCTTAAATGAAACCTATTTGAGCTACACACACACTAACAATAGAATGGTTGAGTCGAGTTGTTATGTTTGGAATTGGTAAGTAATCTTTAGTATGATGTGTTTGCATTAGTAAGGGTCATGATTACTATTGAATGTATGCTTGGATGATGTTTATCTATTTAGAGCTTGTGAGTTCTTCCTTATGTTACTATGCTTGATTGTATGGTTGAATGAGTATTTGGGGCATATGTCAACATAGTAGTATGTCAACATATGTATGATTATGCATATACATATAAAGATGTTAATATGATGTTATATGAGGACCTAACCATATGGTCATAGTCATTCGAGTATCAAATGGACTATCTAGTCATTGTATTGCTATGAAATATATGTGTGTGTGTGTGAGAGAGAGAGAGAGAGAGAGTACATATATATATACATATACATATATACACATAAGCATTATGCTTATATAGAGATGCGTATTATATATATGGGTACTATATATATAGTGTGTGTGTGCTTTTATATATAAGGCCGGTTCATTTAATAAATAGACCAATTATTATAAATGTATAGTGCATGAGATAATGCGTGATATATATATATATATATATATATATATATATTTATATATATATATATATTTATATATCATTTTGAATATGGTATTATTGTGAATATATCACTTAGTCGTAATCATTCAATTATCAAATGGATTATTGCTTTGTTGCTTTAAATGATATGTATATATGTGTGTTTGGATATATATATATATATGCAAAATGATGTGAATGCCAAATTGATCATATTCATTTATATATTGAATGCATACAAACATGTTGTACATGGGATATATAAATATATTAGTATATATATAATATATATATATAGTGTTAACACTATTTGTAGATTTATATATATATATACATAGTATTAAATATCCATTTATACATAGCATTGAATAGAGGCCAATTTATATATAAGAGTATTGTGCAGCAAATAAAGGATATTGGGAAGTAAGCCTTAGTTGATACTTTTGAATGAATCTTTATTATTTAAAATAATGAATTACTCAAGCCTAGGTACATATGTCTATGAGGTAAAAGCGATGAATATAAATTTTCCCTTCTAACATTGTTTGCAATGCCTCAAATATGATAGTTGACATAGTGAACATTATGCAAAACACAAGTAAATAGGAGCAATAGAAGAGAAGTATGGCACACTATATAGTGCTCAAGTTGATAAGTGATTAAGTAAATCACTCAATCTTATGAGGTACTAAATGTATGGAGACATAGGTGGAACTACCCTTTAGAGTTAGAGATACTACTTGGGTAGTTGCTTTTTACTCTTGTTATGAAGTCATAAAGTTGACAAGATTCTACTCTTGAATGATCCTTTTTCCTAAGAAGATTACACTCTCAAATGGATTCATATATTGATATGAATAATCTTCGATTGAGGTCATTCATTGATGTGATAATACTCTCGATGAGAATCACTTATTGATGTAATATATTACTGAAGGGAGTCAGTTATATATGAATATTTAATCTATGATTATGATGAGGCTCATGTAGCCATACTCTAGATTATAAAGTTATTGGGACTAGATTGTCTTTTGAAGTGAGTAGCTTGTTTATGTAAAGTTATTGTGTAACCTAGAAAAGCTCATATATTATACTTGGGTTAGGAATTTCCATTGAAGGGGTAACTTGTGCTTAGGATTAATTGGTAGAGATACCATAGTCTTTTGAGTAAAAGGGGGATATGTTATTTTTGGGGTTAAAGATTACACATTGGAGGAAATTACCTAAGCATAGTATATGAATGGTCATAATCCAAACCAAGCTATGGTAGTGTATGTGAATGGGATGACTGCCACTCGAAGTACTGGGTGAGAATACTTTGGCCAAAGTAGTGTAAGTAGCCACTATTAAGATTATCAGTTCATTGTGTTCCTTATATGCATTCTAGTTCAGGATTTTCATACTTGTAGGTGTAGCTACCATATGATTATGTTCTAGATAGTAGGACACAACACTAAGCTCATATAGGCTATTGTTAAGGAGTTTTCCAACCAATATCTTCATCGAATGGTAGGGCCATCTTGTCATGTATGAAAAATATGTGGGGGACCACATTTGAGTTCCTGGTTGGTGGTAAAGCACTTGAGTGATGCTTCTCCTCATCAATTGGCAGTCGAGGTTTGAAGATGTTTGTGCTAGCATTGGGGACAATTGGAGTGTATGCACCAGGGAGCAGGGACATCTAGAATGTATGCACCATTATAGTGACATTAGGAACAATTTATATATCTATTTCCAAATGAAGTTGTGAACCCCAATCCTAGACCTACACAAACACAACAAACAAACACAATGTTAGCCACATATGCAAGTTAGAACTAAGATTCCCCATACAATTCATCTATAATGCTCAAAATAGGAAATGGATGAAGAAACAACAACGAAAGCAATTAAATCCTATTGAAGCATGCAAACTCTCAATCCATTGGGGGAATTGGTGCCATTTTGATGTGGAAAATGGCCCTTTCCCAATCCCTTGTAAAATTTGTGATGACTTGAAGTAGATTTGATGCTTCTTTTTGCATAACCTAGCTATAAAATTTGAAAATGGATAAATGATAGATGAGAAAATTCAAAATTTGAATATTATGACTTTGATGAAGTTGTGGATCCAAAATACAAAGGAAATCCTCTTATTTATAGATGAGAATGTTGGAGAATGAGGGAAAATGGATGAATGTGGGATCAATCATCAACCAATGGCCAAATGCCACTTGTAAAGATGTGAGAGGATGAAGGTGGAGCACATTTTGATGAATGTACACAATAAATGATATTAGGTGAAATTTCAAATTTATGAAATGACATGTTGGAGGGAGAAAGGAATGAATTAAATTCCACTTGGCTCAAGGCGAAAGGACATTTAAGATGAGTTAAGTGCCTTATTGGATGTACATGTCCACTTGGGGGAGATTTTCAAACTTGGAAGAATATTCCCTTTTGATGCCTTTTTGAAAGTAATTGAAGATTTAATAAATGAATTAAAATGACTTTCATGAGCAAGTTGCAAAATCTAGAGGATTGGAGTGATTAAGACTAATTTAATCAAGATTTGATTAAATTAAAAAGAGATTAGCTGATGTCACAATTTGATTTATATTTTTGGATTGATTTAAATCAAAGTTGAGAGGAATATGAACTAAACTTAATTAAATAAAGATTTTGATTTATTTAATTAAAAGGGAATTTTGCTAGATTAAATAAAAAAAGATTAATTTATTTTAATAGAAGGACTTTAGAGATTTAATTAAATAAAGTGAATTATTTAATTAAGTAGAGACTATAGGATTAATTAAATAAAATTGATTTATTTAATTAATAGAAGAGAATGACTTAACCAGATAATTTGAGTTATTCAATTAAGGATGAAGTATGATGAATTTAATCAAATATGGGATATTTAATTAAATGAATAGCAAAGGAGATGATCTAGGATGAAGTATTGTTAGTAATTAGGATCAAGTGTAATCGGTACATTTTTTGTCTACATTTTGCCCCTCTTTGAAGCAAAGTACTTGCTGCATTGATTCAAAGAATAAACATGTCTTGATCAAAAGCCAAAAAAAAATCAATTTTTGAAATGCCCCAATGCTACCCCAATAGATGAATTATGCTGATATATTGCCCTCTTGAGAGATCAGATGAAATTTTAGATTTTTTGGGTGATTTTGTGAAAAAAGAGGATAAGGTGCCCAATAGGTCCAAAAAGGCTCCAGGAGACAAAAAATGTGCCAAAATTTGACAAAACGATGCAAAACGGTCCTCGGTTGGGAAAAAATAGGTTAAGGGGTCTAAAAACCTAGTTGGACAGCTAAATAGGGTCAAAATACCCTAGCTTTTAGGCTTAAATAGGCCTTTGGGGACCACTTCCAATTCATTTTCACATTCAACCTTTAGAGATTTTGCAAATTGAGCTCTGACCCCTGTGAGAGATGGTGCAATGACCACTTCCATGACACATTTCAGACCAAGTACGAGTGTGCCAGAGGCTTCCCGACACAAGACCAACAGTAAGTCATCTTGACTTGACTTTATTTTTTATTTTTGTATGCATTTAATAGCTTAGAAAGTCAAATTAGGTCAAGCGGTCCTATATAGTGCTACTACAAACTTCATTTTGGCGTCGTGTGACATTAAACTATGTCGCTCTCGTGGATAGCAATGCAACATTATAGTTTGGAGTTAGGGTTCAAATTACAAACTAAACTGCATATGTGAATTGCACCATGGCGGGCCAGTTAGCAAACTAGAGTTTAGGGGTTAAACTAAGGTGCATCCAAACTGCACTATGATGAAAGAGTTTGAAGGTTTAGAGCTTCCAGCAGTGCAGTTTGGAAATTCCAAATTGCACCACAATTGCAAAAAACAACACATTTACTATTTTAATCACAAAAACTTTGAATAGGATTCTGATTTTTTATGAAACTTGACACTGTGACTTTCCTAATGTAGGAGGAGGTAGAGATTCTTCATTCACATGAGCACAAATCCTCCATTTTGGGCAGATTAGTTGGTATGCACAAGTGGCTTTGGGAACACCTGGGGGCGATTGGACTTTGGTACATTGCATATGCACCACTGGTGAGGACACACTTAGGGATGATGACAGTGCTAGCAGAGTGATGGCACAGTGAGACGTCTTCATTTCACTTTCCTACAAGTGAGGCAACAATAACCCTTAAGGATGTCTAGCGCATACTGTGATTGCTGATGCATAGAGAGAGAGTCATCCATGACGTGGATTTTAGGAGAGATTCCTACCATGACATGATGGGCCTTGATTAGATTACTTTCGCTGAGGGTTAGATTGAGTTGGAGCACTATAGGTTCATTGTGTCACCATTCCACTTAGTTGTAGCAACTATCATTTCAGGACTTGCGACACCAAATCAGCACAAGAAATACTTTAGTCTAGGATGGGGGCTCACTTAGGAGTAGATGATCAGATGGAGAGTATGCTTTGCATGGGGGCTAGTGTTGTTGGCCTTTCTATATTGAGATCTACATGAGTTTGCATACTGTGATAGTAGAGCCATTGGGGCTGGGGTCACATTCCTTCACATCTGGGCCTGGGAGCACATTACAATGCTCTGCCCATGAGTTACACCAGTCGATATGGAGCTAGATGATCTAGTTGTCTATAGGTATAGGGGAGGACTCTCTTTTACACACATTGGATAGCATGGGATCCCTCATTTGAGGAGGGTCATTGATGACATGAGAGAGTTCACATGGTAGTTGTGCCTTGGGTGGCCAACATGGTATGATGATGCCCAACAACTCTTTTTCGTGAGATAGGATAGACTGATATAGGGCCATGAGCACAACATGGTCGAGTGGTACTTGCCTAGCTGGGTTCTTAGATAGTTTGGTGAGCTGCAAGACTGACCCAATGATTAGTACGTTGCGATATTTGCACGTACTATGAGGGAGACAACATGGGGCTAATACATTTCTACAGACAAGGTAGGATAGAGCTTTAGATAGCTAGTATTAGGCCATGGTTGTATGATCAAGGCCAGGCTGATGCAAGCACCATACAAGCTTATAGAGATTGGTTCAAGCCACCCCTCAGATTGACAGTGCCAGAGACACCATCAACATGGTGTAGACCCAAGGGAAAAGTGATAGAACGAGGCCAAGGAGGAAGCTGAGGGGATGGAGATGGAGATGGGAGCCAGGGAGAAGGTGGACCACATCAACAACCTAATCAAGATAGGGTACAATAGGACTAGGATAGGGATTAGGGCAGACAAGACTAGGATTAGGCTTGATAGGATTAGGATAGACATGCAGATTAGCCACCTCAGAGAGATCACATACCACCTCCCCCACCACCACCTAATCAATGAGACACCCTCATCTAGAAGCTACAGGTACAGGTGTAGGGGTTATAGAGACAAATCACTGCATTGACATCTAAGAGAGACTAGCTGAGGATAGAGCAAGATCAGGTTATCCAACAGAGATAGGCTACAGAGCTCAGGGTTGCACAAGAGATGGGCCATTAGCAATAGCTTGAGAGCATGGCTGCATCCTCCTCCTATAGCATAGTTTCTTTACAAGCATACAAGGGGCAGTCTGAGAGGTCGACTATTACAGAGTGCATTATCATCAGGTCGTGCCTTGAGCATCCTGAGTCCTAGATATTTCATAGTAGATAGGGTACCAGCCTCTAGAGGATCACAAAGAGAGACCACTTGGTGAGGGGAGTAGCTAGTAGGGCTAGCTCATTTTTAATCAGAGACATGATTCTTTTTTCATTTCACAGGCTTGTTCTTGATAGCCCTGTGGGCGATTGGACTATTTATTGATTGATACACACTTAATCCTGATATGTAGCAGGATAGTGTATTATTTTGATTCAATATGTGATATGAGATGATTCGATCTGATGCGTTGTGTCCTATTTTATTTATGCATGATGCAATGTATGAAATTATGATGTGATGCAGTGATTTATGGATGAATTTCTTTTTTAGTGTCTTTTCTATGCATTTTTTATGACGATGATGATGCAATTGTTATGATATGCAGATGCTTAGACTAACATATCTATATTATGATGCTTAATGGATGATGATGTTGATATAATGTATAAGATACAATCTTTTTCTTTTTCATTATCTTTCTTATGTATGATATGTCATGTATGATATGGTGATGCATTTATGATATGATGATGTGCATGATGTGATGTGATGATGCATTTTACAATGATGTCTATGTATTGATGTATTTAATGATGATGATGCTCATGTATATGAAATGATATGATGTACATGGTATGGTAATATATAAATGATGTAGATGGATGATATGTATGCGATGTTATACGGTTATGTAAATGAGTTGTATTATGATGTATATGTGATGATGCAATGGATGCTTTGTATATGATGAGTTAATAATGCCTATGTGATGGTTCCTTTATGCTTAATGAATGAAAATGTATGGTTTATGAGATGCTTAGAATAACCAATCTGTATTATGCAATTATGAAAATGCAATACGTGTGGAATGATTAACACTTTCTATATGATATGATATGCATTATGCAGTATGTTGATGGTTTGTGGATGCAGGATGGATGCATTAGTGATGTTTTGATTTGTAATTAATTGTCATGGTACCATGTTAGTGTGGAAAGAAGATAGAAGAAAGTAAGAAACTCCAACAAGTCAAAAGATGATGATGATGATGATGATGATGATGATTTTCTTAGCAAGGATTGGGACTTTTAAAAGGACCATTTACATTATGTTTGATAATACACATAGGCATGATGCATCAAGGTATAAAGAACCAGGATGGCGTTGCACCTAGTGTGATGTACTTTGACTTGACAATCAGATAGGAGTACTCCTATTCACACTTGACACACGAAACCTTATTCAAAATGTAGTTCAAATACTCTAAATATCTCAGACCAAAACATAGAAAGAAAATCCTTCCTATGTGGTCAACAAGACACCTAAAACACCCTCCCCACACCCGAACAAAGCACGCGTGATGAGGTTATATTACAAGAATATCCAAAAATCACAATAGATAAAAGATAATGATCATTGTCCCATTTCTCTCTCTAAATCCCTTCATTTGGAACATCATCGAGAGGTCATCGAAATGAGTGCAAAAAGATAAATCAAAAGACAAAGATAAAGTAAACAAACAAGCTAATGTTCTTCAATACCGCTAGCCAAGACTAAACTATGGTGATGCTTGATGTTGATGCCCATTGTAGGAAGGATGCATCCTAGGACATGATGCTATCAGATGATTGATTTGGGACTGATTGGATGATAGGATATTGACACAAAGAGTTGACCAAATTGTTTATGTACTAACCTAGACTTGAGACCATGACACTTTAGTTTTCACTTTTAACCTACTAGACTTGTTCCCGATTGTTTCACCAAAGGTTGAGGATGACGATGATTTATTATGAGTGATGTTTATTTTGGGTGAAAGCGAGATGGGATGGATGGATTTTATGGGTGTTTTGAATGTTTTTTATCTTTTTGAAATGTTTTGAGACTGTTTTTGGTATTTTCAAGATTTTTTAAATGTTTTGGTTTTTGAATTTTCAAATGTTTTGAGGTTTTTTGAGATTTTGACCAAGAGACTAACCTAAAGACCTATCCTAGGGGCTTCAGGGGTTGATCAAAAAATTAGCCTTGCCTACGTTATACATGCAGAGACCACGTAGTTTGACTAACACATACTCATTATTGATGAGATATGAACAAATGGATTGCCAATTTATTATGATAGACTCCTAAAGGACTGACCTAAGTGTCTCAGGGGAAGATCAATGATCAACCTTACCTATGTTCAGAGCTCAAAGACCCATAGTTCGATAAGATGACTCTATTTTTCAATTTTTGACTGACTTTTTGACTTGTTTTTGGATTTTGATATGTTTTGAATGTTTTTGGATTTTCTTATTTTTTAAATGTTTTTTATTTATTTTTATTTTTTTATGTTTTTCAATTTGTTTGTTTTAGGTAAGACCTCAAGAATATACAAAAATCCAATCTGATGTGAACATGCCCCCAACATGATGCAATAGAATACTCTGATATAGGTAGAAAAAATTGACCTTGAGAATGGGCCAAGTAGTACTAGGAGGGATCATGACACAAACACAAGACCAAGCTATGATACAAATGCAAACGAGTGGGAGATGGAGATATGGGGTGCTATAGATGATGGATCGATGGATGGATGATGCATAAAAAGCCATGGAGATCTTGGTGGATGGAAGGTGCTTATTTACACAAGGCACCTTTTTTCTAGGTTTTCGCCAAGGTACTTGCCCAAAGTGCCACCAAAGTGGTTTTCACTAGAGGACGATTTTTTTCTTTACTATTTTCAATCCTTTTTTCTAATTTTTTTGGATTTTTGATTTTTTTGTTGTCACCAAGATGCTTGTTTTCTAGGTTTTCATTAAGGTGACCATTCTTTCATGACATTTTCTATTTTTTTTTAATTTTTATATCCCAAAAGATTAGGCATAATTTTTTTTGAGATGAGAGCTATTCATAGGCTCCTATAGAAGTTCCCCTTCGGGTGTTGATAACTAATATGCCCCTGACTTGTAACTTGTTGTGATGAAGAAGGGTCCCAACCAATTAGGTTCAAACTTTCCCTTGCTTTCTAGATTCAAAACTTTCTTCTAATTCTCCTTCAGCACAAGCTCTTCAACTTGGAATATTTGACTCCTGATCTTCTTGTTATAGCTTCTCTCAATTCGGTTTTGGTAGACTTGTAAATGGTTTAAGGCATCCATACACTACTCTTCCAGTAATTCTAGCTCATTCAGTCAAGATACTTGGTATTATTCATCTGTGATAAGATTTTACAATGATATTCTTAGTGATAGGAGCTCAATCTCAATGCTAAGTATGGATTTTGATCCATAGACTAGGGAAAATGGGGTGGCACTTGTTGGTGTGCGGATGCTTGTGTGGTAGGCCCATAGGGTGGGATTCAACTATAGATACCAGTCACAACCGACATCATTGAATGTCCTTTTGAGGATTTTTAGAATGGTTTTATTGTTGGCTTCCTCTTGGCAATTGCCTTAGGGATAGTACAAAGTGGAAAAGCGATGTTGGATTTTGAATTTGTAGCATAGGTTGCGAACATCCTGATTCTTGAAGGGTGTCCCACTATCTAAGATAATGGCTTGGGGAACACTGTAGAAACATATTAAGTAATTCAGGATGAACTTTGATATCTACTTTATAGTGATGTATGTCATGGGGATGGCTTCCACCCACTTGGTGAAGTACTCAGTGGCGGTAATGATAAACTTGTGTCCACTGGATGAGGTGGGGGTAATTTTTCCAATGAGATTGAGTCCCCACTGTGAGAAAGGCCAAGGTGTGACAATTGGGTTGAGTCTCTGAGCTGGTGCATGAATGAGATCTCCATGTTGCTAACACTACAAACACCTTTTGACATAGTTATGTGCTTCTCTTTCCATTTTTTGACAATAGTATCTGGTTCTCAACAATTTCTTAGCCAAGGTCATACCGCTCGAATGCGAACCACACATATCATTATGTACCTAGGTTAAGGTGGTCAATGCCTCCTCAACATTTAAACAATGTAACATGGTTCCTTCAATGCTTCTATGATAAAGGGTATCTCCTAGGATGATGAACCAAGATGACTTTTTGACAAAGGCTCTTTTAAGATTTGGGGTTATGTTTGTGGGGAGGAATCCTATTCTCAAGTAGGTGTATATATCATAGTACTAGGGATCATCGAGACCAATGATTTCACACACAAATTTAGACTCTGGTATCTCAAATGCTGGTAAGAGAATTTTCTCTACGAGGAATTTTTGATTCAATGGGACATTACAAGGAACATCCAAAAGTGACCCAATTGTAGCCATGGCATCTGCCACTTTGTTATTTTCTCTTGATAGATATTCAAATGTGATATCAATGAAGAACTCCTTAAGTATTTCCATAAATTTCTCATAGGGAGTCAACTTGTCATCCTTTGTTTGGTACTCACCATTTACTTGATTGATTATGAGTTGTGAGTCTCCATATACCTTAAGTGCCATTATTTGCCATTGCACTGCAAACCTTAGCCCTATGACTAGAGCCTCATATTTTGTGATGTTGTTCATGCAAGGGAATGACAACTTGTAAGATTTAGGTATAAAATCTCCCTGTGGAGTAATGAAGAAAATCCCTGCTCTCAAACCATGTTGCATGTAGGTTCCATCAAAGAACATTTTCTAGTGATTGGCCACACTTAGGTTGAAGATTGATTAATTAGGGAATTCTGATACAAGTGGGTTTTCTACATATATGGGTACTTTTTCCAGCTGATTTTCTATTGCTTGTCCTTTGATGGCCTTGAACTCCACATACTCTATGTCATGCTCTGTGAGGATCACAACCCACTTGGTTGTCTATCCTGTAAGCATTTCTTTGGATAACAAGTACTTAAGGGGATCTATCTTTGCGATGAGCTTTATCTAATGGGCTAGCATGTAATGTCTGAACTTTTTGTGCTGCATATACAATTTCTAGAGAGGCTTTGTCAATAGATGTATAGGTTCATGGCCCACCATAGTTCTATTGATATAATAGATAGCTCTCTCTTCCTCATTCTCATCATGTTGTTCTAGGAGAGCGCCGAGAGCTGCTGTTGTTGCTGATATGTATAAGATGAATGGTTTTCCTAGAATTTGTAGCATGAGAACTGGTAGTGTGAGTAAATACTCCTTGATCTTGTTGAAGGCTTAATCAAATTTCCCATCCAATCTATATGCTACCCCCTTGTGGAATAGATGAGAATACATGATTACCTTGCCTGCTAGTTGCACTATGAATCTACCGATGGACTGAAGTCTTCCTTGTAATCCCCTTAGTTGTTTCAATTTCTTAGGTTCCTCCATCTCAAGGATTGCTTTGACCTTAGTGAGGTCCACCTCGATTCCTCTCATGGATATAATGTACCCTAAGAACTTACCTGATTGTACCCCAAAGACACAATTTTTTGTATTCAACTAGACCTTGTACTTTTCTAGTTTATCAAAAATGGCACCCAATGTGACTATGTGATCTTGTCTTTTCTTGGGTTTAGCCAATATATCATCCACGTAATATTCCACAGTTTTATGGATCATGTCATGCAAGATTAGTGTCATGGCCCTTTGATAGGTTGCTCTTGTGTTCTCAGCCTGAGTGACATCATATTCAAGAAATATGTCCCCCATGGACAAGTAAAAGCCATTTTGTGTTGGTCCTCTTTTGCTATGATGATCTGGTTATATCCCAAGAATCCATCCATAAGAGATAGCATCTCATGTCCTGTTGTCATGTCCACAATCATGCCAATGTTTGGAAGTGGAAAGTCGTCCTTGGGACATGCCTTGTTGTGGTCTCTAAAATCTATGTAGATGCAAATGCCCCTAGTGGGTTTTGAAATAGGTACAAGGTTTAAGACCCATTATGGATAGTCGATCGACTGTATGAATCTTGCATCAAGGAGTTTTTTAATTCCATCTTGACCAATAATGCTATTTGGGGATGAATCTTCCCAAGCTTTTTTCTGACTGGCTTTGCCTCAGGATATATGGCTAGGTGGTGAACCACAAACTTTGGATCCAACCCAAGCATGTCGGAATAGGTCCATGCAAAGTTCACTTTTCTTTCCCTTAGGAAGGTAGCCAAAAGTTGTTGTTCTTCTGTTAAAAGAGACTCTGCATAGAATGTTATGTGTGGATTTTTTTTCTGATCCCAAGTTGACTAGATTGCTTGTTTATGCCAGAATTACTAAATTCTCCTGATGTATTGCACTGAGAGGAAAATTGAATCCTTCATCCTCCAATGCCTCAAAGAGGTTTTCACCATTGGATGCGTCCTTTATTTTTACTAGTTTCAAGCTAGAGAGTGCTACAGTGTGGTTTTCACTCAAAGACCTAGAGATTATTCTTAGATTCTCACTTTTGGGTTGAAGGATTCAGTTGTTTCCCTGTAATAGGCATGTGTGTCTAGTATGATGTCAAACCTGACCTTGTGATCTCCACATGGTATAGTGTCCCATAATCCCATGAATTCCAAGAGTGCCTCATCATTTTTGAATGTGTCTAGAACTGGTGGTCCTCATTGGTCGTAATCAATAAGCTAGGGATAGACTAAGTTTATTTCATGGGTTTGACTGGTTGAATCAAAAGACATGGTACTAATCATGAGAAGGACGGTATCCCTGAAAAGCATAGGCAAGTCAGTTATGTGATCTTCCTCATCACTACTACTAAAAATGTCAGTTATGTCAAATGTAAAGTTGTCTATGACTTGACTTGTGGACATGGGTAACCAAAGAGTGGCTATTGATTGTTGAGGGGGAGTTTTGACCTTCCTAACCAAGGCACCTCTGCTAAGTATGGTCACATTTGGAGGGGTACATCCAAGACCAAGATTTCTCATATGCCTCTCCTGGATGATAGGTATTAGAATACCATTGTAATTTTTTCCAAGTTTCTTGTTTCTATCATAGCCCATACCAAGCATCATTTGTAGTCCTTTGCTACTATCATCCATAGGAAGATTAGGTGCTGGCCTTTTATCTTGGTATAGTAAGCTTGATATGTCTCTTCCATCTACCACTTCATGACTTAGATTTCCCTAATGTCTAAATCTAGATGGATCTGCTCTGAAGGTTTGAAATGATGTTTCAACTAGTATGGGTTGCCCATGAGACCTAAGAGATTGAGGTAACTCTCCTATCATGAAAGCACTTTTCTTCATTTTATAATCCCCACACCCATTGTCCTAGATAATGACCTTGATTTTGGATATTTCAGGGATGGTAGGTGTCTTTGTCTCAGATGTGGAGGCTAAAGTAGATGGGTCAACATATGGGGTTGAAGGGACTTCATCATTTTTTGGCACTTGGGGGATTTTATAGTATTTTTCTTCTAGGCTTTTGCAGTAGGTAAAGGGCTTGGGATCACCATGAATTGTGACCTCTTTATTTTGATATGGGAATTTGACACACTGATGGAAGTTTGATGCCACTACTTGCATCTTATGGATCCACAAACACCCTAGAAGAATGTTATAAGGAAAACCAAGATCAAGAACCTGCCATGTGGTTTCCATAATGGCTATCCCCACTTAAATGGGGAGTTGTATAGTGCCCTGAGACACTCTTTCTTGATCATCATAAGCTCTGATTGTGATGCCCTTGTCTTTTTCAATGGAGTCCTTTGAGAATCCCATATTCTTTATTAGTTTGAGAGAATAGATATTGAGACCTACACCCCCATCCACCCAAACCCTTTTAAATTTGTTTTTATGAACCAAGACTTCACGGCAGAGAGTGAAATTGTGAGATGGTTGTGTGGGGAAGTCCTGATCAAAAAATTTTAGGAGGCTTGGGGTGGTGATATTTCTGACCATAGCTTGGAATTGGTCAACATCTAGATCTACGAAGATGGTGGATGACACCAATGCTTCCTTAAGGACTTTTCTATGTGTGGGAGATATCTTCAACAAGTCCATGATGGAATCTGAGCAACTATTCTTTTCAATTGGTCTAGAACATTGTAACCATGGGGAACAAATCTCAAGGTGGATGCCCTAGGAGGTTTTGATGGCCCAACGATGGTGACCTTGCTGTTGCGTGTGGTGACTCCACAATCAGCATTGGATCCCTTAGTTAATAAAGGGGACATTCCTCAAGTGTCACAACAACATGTTCATATATATGGTTCACATTCTTGTAAATTTTCCTTTTCCTTTATCATTGTTCCCTTGGTTATGGTTAGGCATCAGATTTGTGTATATCTTTAGGTCTTGGTTTCTTGCGGGTTGTTCCACATTTATGATCTTGTCATTGATGAGGTCTTAGATTTGATTTTCAACCTCATGCAACTGGTTGTTGTACACCCCTTGATTTTGTGAAAATTGCAAAGGTGATTCTCATTGTACCATGGAGGTTTCACTTGGGGCTCTTGATAGTTTTCATAGGTGGGAATCTTGATGAGATTCTCGTTTGCTAGTTTCTTCATTATGGATTCAATTGAATCCCTAAGGGATGTGTACTTCTGCTTGGGGGGATATTTTTTTTGCAGAGGTGGTCCCCCTTGATTATTCAAATTGTTGACTTGATTGTTGGGAGGTTGTTGCAATACCATGTTAGTTTGGGTGTTGTTTCGATTGTTGTTTTGTGGTTGCTGGTATGTTTACATGTTTTGTTTTAGAGTTTTGACTATGGCCTTGGCATCCACCACACCATCATTTGTGACATTTTTGTTTCTTGCCCATGTATGAGGGATTTTGTTATAGCTGGTGGATGGGCGATTGTCTTGATGTTCAGGATATGTGGGTGTACCACCTTTTTTCCATAAGGGATCATTCAATGTTAAGCAAATGATTCACTTTTACCTTGGATCACCATCATTGTTAATCAAATGGATTCAATTTTTCCATAAGGGCTCCTATTGGCCTTGGATCACCATGATTATAGGAAGGAAGCAAATGATTCACTTTTACCTTGTTTAAGAGCCAATAGTTCCTCTAAACTAACATCCATGCCGATGATGAAGGTGTAATTTGTTATGAATGCATCTACAATCTCTTGGAACTTTTTGATACCAGGAGGAAGGTGAGAAAACCACTCCATGGTAGGGCCAACCAAACTTCTAGGAAAAAGCCACATCAAATATGTATCGTCATATGTGACCTCCATGCAATGTACTTGGAATTCCCTGATGTGATCTTCAGGGTTTCTCGTCCCATGGTATTTGTCAAATTTAGGGATTTCAAACCCCTTTGGGAATGGTACCATTGAAAAGCTCTTGTTGAAGGGATAATGACACAAGTTGCTTGGTGTTTTCATTGTTTCCCCTAATTGAAGATCGAGCACTTGTTGTGAGAGCAAATTGATTTGTGTCGTTACATCATTTTGCAGATCAAGGGGTGGAGTGAATGTGTTTTGAATTGGTAGATTTTTTTGAGTGATGGGTGCATTATTGGGTGTGTTGTTGGGAGTTTGTTGCAAGCTCTATTGTGCGATCAATTCCTACATTTGCTATTGCACCAACAATGCTTATTGTTGGTCATGCTATTGTTGCACCAATAGCGCCTGTTGTTGGTCTTGTTGTTGTTGTGCCAACAATGCTTGTTGTTGGTTGTATTATTGTTGTGCCAATAACGATTGTTGTTGGGCTAATAATGTTGCTTCTTGCTATGCTTGGTACTATTGTAGGGCTTGCTGATATGCTTGTTGCTGAGCTACTTACAGTTGTGCCTGGTATTGAGCTTGCGCTTGCGCTTGCTGAGCTTGGTATTAGGCTTGCGCTTGAGCTTGCACTTGCACTTGTTGGGCAACTTGTGTGGTCTATGTGACTTGAGTGGCTTGAGCTACTTGGGCTGCTTGCGTAACTTGGGTGGCTTGTTGTTGTTGCCACAAAGCTTGAGCTTGGGTAGCCTATTGCACTTATTGTGTGACTTGATTTGCTTGAGTGGCTTGTGCTTGCTGAGTAGCTTGTTGTGTAGTTTGTGCATTTTGTGCTTGTTGAGCTGCTTGGAACTGTTGATATTCCTTTTGATAGGCTTGTTGCGCTACTTGGAATGTGATGCTATATTGGTTAGCCACACTTGGTCTTGGTGGCGGTGGTCGTGGTGGATTTGGAATGGTGTTCATGACTGTGATGAGAGGCACCATGGTATCGAGGATGGGGATTTGTGTGGTGGATGGTTCGACTGATATGCTTAGCCCTTGAGAGACCATATTTATAGAGGGTGTGGTGATCACTTGTGTTGTTGGGATGGTTGCCATCTGTTGTTGTGATCTATCGATGGCAAGATCAGAGGATTGGGTATGACGTTTTGATTTATGATTGGGGGGTTGTTTGGGTTTTGTTGATTGATGGGTGGTAAAGGGGGTTTCCCTAAACCAATGAGAGGTGTGGATGTTAATGGAAAAGGTTGAAGTGGTGGAAAAATGGGTGATGCATTCTCTTGATCAAATGATGATGATGAGGGGTCAAAGATTCCCCCTGGTCCAAATAATCCCTCTTCTCCTTGTGAGTCCATAGGGAGAGAGGTTTATGTGTTGAGAGGATGCACTGGTGTTGCATGAAAAGAGGATGGATCATTGGGGTCATGAAAGGTAAGTGAAACATATGGGTGTAGCATATTTAATGGGACTAATTGACCCAAGATGGTATTTGCATCTAACTCTTGATTGTTCACAATAGGGTGTGCTTGGAGTGCATGAAGCAATGAGCTCCCCTTGTTAACAATAGGTTAAGTTGGAGCAATGGATGATGTGATTTGTGGGATGGATTGAATGATGCTTTGAAATGGAGATGTAGATGATATTAGGGGTGTGGATGATATTGGGGGTGTAGATGATATTGGGGGCATAATCCCAAGGGTTTGTTCGATAGTAGTGCTCACATCGTAATCAAAAGGAATTATCCCCTTGTTTTGCTAATTCCAACATATATTTTGAGGGATGGAGTTTCATCATGGCATTGAAAATTCTATGATTTTTGGGATTTTGAACCATTTCAGTAATCTCATCTTGAGTCATCCCTAAAATGTTGTTGGTGATGTCTTCCACTTGACCTTCCTCTTTATGATCTTGAGGAAGTGGAAGATTGATTGACCCAATGGGATTGATTTCGGGAAAAGTTTGACTTAGGTCACTCAAAGTTGATGTTTCTTTGTTTGTCTCCATGTTCTTCTTGTGTTGAGCTCTAGTTTGGACCATAAAATGAGGATAAATTTTCAAGAATGTAAGAGATGAACCTCTAATTCTTTGGATTGATCTAAACTTTAGGTGAAAAAATGAAAGTCTAAATTTTTAAGGATCAAAGATATTCAAAAATTTGAAAGAGACTTGGATTTTGTTGATAAAATAACT
>VDFB02174896.1:0-14349 GCA_007258455.2 Sequoia sempervirens | reverse complement strand
CTCCCTCCCTCTCTGTCTCTCTCTCAAGTCTCTCCCTCCTACCCTCTCCCTCTCTTAGGTATCTCTTACTCACTCACTCCTATCTCGAGCTCCCCTCTACCCTCTACCCTTAACCCTTAAAACCTAAATGGGTCTTAAACCCTCTACCCTCTATCTCTCTCCCACTCCCTCCCTCTCTCTCTCTCAAGTATCTCCCTCCTACCCCCTCTCCCCCTCTCCCCTCTACCCTTAACCCTTAAACACTAAACCCTTGTACCCTCTACCCTTAAGCCTTAAAGCCTTAAACCCTCTATCCTTTACCCTTAACCTTTAAACCTTAGAACCCTCTATCCTCTACCCTCTACCCTTACACCCTTACACCCTATACCCTCTACCCTTAACCCTTAAACCCTCTACCCTCTACTTTTAACCCTATACCCTCTATCTCTCTCCCACTCCCTATCTCTCTCTCTCAAGTCTCTCCCTCCTACCCTCTCCCTCTCTCAAGTCTCTCTCTCTCACTCCCTAACTCCTATCTCAAGCTTCCCTCTATCCTCTACCCTTAACCCTTAAACCCTAAATAGGTCTTAAACCCTGCAATTTCATCATCTCTCCCACACCCCCTCCTCTCTCTCTCCTCTCAAGTCTCTCCCTCCTACCCCTCCCTCTCTCCCCTCTACCCTTAACCCTTAAACCCTAAACCCTTGTACCCTCTACCCTTTATCTCTCTCCCACTCCCCCCTCTCACTCTCATGTCTCTCCCTCCTAGACACACTCTCCATCTCTCAAGTCTCTCTCTCTCACTCACTCACCCCTTCTATCTATAGATCCCCTCTACCCTCTACCCTTAAGCCTTAAACCCTTAAACCCTCTCTCTCTCACTCGCTCACTCCTTCTATCTCAAGTTCCCCTCTACCCTCTTCTCTTAACCATATACCCTTTATCTCTCTCCCACACCCTCCCTATACCCCTATAATTCATTTGAACATGTAATTAAGATAACTAATAGAGATATAATGTTCTCAATATTTCTTCTTTGTTGTGAGTTGCTATTCAATTGAACCAATGGAGACTTCAAAGAATATCGTGCTTTTCAAATACTCTAAAATTTCAAGAAGAATGAGGTGAAGAAAATACAAATTTTTCTTATTTCTTCTCCACTTTAATATATAATCTCACACCAAAACATCCATGTGAAACCTCCACCAACTTCTCAAAATGGTTGTATTTTATGGTGGACTAAATCCACCAAATGCATGAAATAATTTGTATGCACATCTATAATCATCATAGCTCATATGTTATGATGAACTTCAAACTCATTCATGTTTCCATAGATTTGGAGACTTAACCCTTCTTTCCGCCTCTCTAATTGTTATATGTTTCTAAGATTCCCAACTAGAAGCATACAACTAGTGCTTATACTCATTAAGAGCTTATATAAAAGCTAAACTTCATTGGTTGAAGATTCCTAATAAGTTTTATTAGGAGTTTTCCAGTCCTAGAGAGATAAAATAGTTCCTAGAAACTCATGTCTATTTGGGTAGCTAAAAAACTCTTGACATTACTACCTCATTATTTCTCTCTAGAAACTCATGTCCATTTGGGTAGCTAACAAACTCTAGTGTAGTCATTCTATCATGTTTTCAAAAAAGACATCAAAACCATTTATAATATATTTTCCAAAGCCACATTCTCATGGTTCTTTCCGTCAAAAGCTAAGGCTAAGCATAAATTCAACAATCAAGATGAAGAATCCTAGTAGGAAATCTTTGAGGCTATCCTTCCTCAAATTTAACAAAAGATTGTAGCTTGGACTAGAGGTGACTAAATGGGGTGCAAGGATTGAAATTCGTTGGGCTCAAATGAGCGAGAAGCCTCTAATTGTTTTCTTTTTATTAGAGGCAAAACATGATTTTATGAGAGTTAAAACTTGTGTCCTTTTCATGATTTAATTTCGTACATGCAAGATCTTCATCATCTTACAATCATGAAGGGTTAAGAACATGTACTGTTCTCATTTTCCTCTCTTTTTCATAATTGCATTCATTCACACCTCCTCCATGTTAAATAAGGAGAGAGTGAGAAATTATAGAACACCAGGAATGAGATTATTAATGGTAGATAATTTTTTTGGAAGTGATTAGAGGCATGAAGAATGAATCAAAAGTCCCCAGGTATGTAGATCGACCCCTTTGTTTCATGTTTGATCTATTGTACATTTCAATGTTATGTATCATCGTTGTGCCTTGTCTGTATTCTTACATTTTTGTGATTATTTATAATATATAAGTATATAATATATTATTTATAATTATTAATAATATATAAGTATATAATATATTATTTATAATTATTAATAATATATATGATTTATATATTATTAATAACTATTATATAGATATATTTTATATTATAGAGATTACAAAGTATATAATTATTATATATTATTTAATTACTATTATATAATTAATATTATATATTATTAAAAAAAACTATTACAACAATGGCCAAAAAAAAAATGATTCATGGCAAGGGGTTTCAGTGGACGTTGGTCAAGAGTCCACTCGAACAAGTGCGCTATACATTTTTTTATAATATTTTAAACTGGTTAAGTCGAACCCATGTTTGACCGAAAATATTTTTTAGGTTCAACCAAACCCCAGTTCGATCAAACCACCCTTTTCCCCCCTTCTCCCCCCAGGCACCAAAAATGTCTAGAATTTTGCATTTCAAAGCTCGATTTCTGAATGAAAATGGAGGAGACTTCACAAACCCAACTAGTATCAGGTAGCCCTCAGAACGAGCTATCCGACGAATATAATTTTAATATGTTTTTTCTTTATTATCTATTTGTTTTTTTAGTTTTATTAAATATAGGTTTTTCACCAAAAATGAAGCTCTTTGTTCTGCACATGTGGAAAAATAAAGTATTATCAATTTTTTTTCAAAAAAATATGAGTGCACCAGATATTGGAGTCCTTGATCCAACAAGAAAAAATGAATTTCGATAAATAAATAAAAGTTACGCATTATACGGTCACACTATGTTTGAATTATAATTGGTTTGACTTTGAAACTTGAAAAAATATTCAATAAAACCTATCTAACCAAGTGGAAGCGGCACTAAGGTTACAAATCTAAAAGTCAAAGAATTAGAATTTATCCTTAGGAGTGGAAAAAGTTATATATGTTATCGTGGAGTCACTTTTAAAAATGTTGTTTTAGAAAAGAAACTAGTTTTAGGGGAGATATAGAAAAGATTACCAATCTGATTCCAAAATTTTGAAAAATATATTTAGAATCTAGAGACAAATGTCCACAAAACTCTAGTTTGCATCATCTTCAAAATTCTACGGTTTAGCCACTATAGGTGCCCAAATGTGAAGATTAAAAAGAAAAATTGTTTCAATGTCGGTTGGCCAAATTGCCGGCTTCACTTGTGGGATCACTTACGGAACAAAGTCAGCCTTGAGGATCAGCTTTTAGGGAGGTGGAATCTCTTATGATCTATTGCTAAGAGGACCACTATCCACATGCTGCTTTCTGGTGAGGGGCGTGAACTCCCAGGACTGAAGGAGGTTGCCAAGGGAAGGGAGGGAAGAAAAGTGCGATAGATACCACTAAAAGTGCTCAAAATATCCGGGTTCCGGAAAGGCGGGACATCTAGAAGGGACATCAATGAGCAGCTCGGAAGGAGTGATGAACACTTGCACCTTTTGGGGTCAAAGCACATTACGTGCTTATTGTGAGAGTCAGTGATCTTGAGGCTAGTTACCTTCAGGAAGCAGGGGAGGAGAGGAGGATGTGGTAGGAGGCCCTGATACAGGGGCGGTTATCTCCTCTTCCTTTTTCTGTAAGGTGGCCTACTCAACTATGAGAGCCTTTCACCAGTGCTTGCACTCACACACAAGGTGGTTCCTATGACTCTTCAAGCTAGGGGCCAGAGGCTACGAAGGAACATAAGGCTCTTGCTCAACCATGGGAGTGTCCTCCATGGTTGTTTCTAGTGGAGAGGAAGACTCCTAAATGGGAGCATGAGGAATAGGTTGAGAAGTAGCAGGGGGAGTCGACTCTAATGCCTCAGCAGTGGGCCTCTTCCCGTTCACTGCTTTGGGAGCATGAGCAGTAGGAGGCTATGGAGGTTGAGACATAGAAGATTCCCCACGAGGGCATTTTCCTCTTCCATACAAATAGTAACAAGGTCCAAACGGTTTAGTTGGGAGGTCCAATATTCTGATCTTAGGTTTATGCTAGGATGAGATTATTGGACTTAACGGATAAAAACCAAGCATATTCATCCAAAACTCTTCTCTAGAAAGGGGAGGAAGAGAGCCATCCCAAGAACAGGGGAGCTTCTCTTTCCCTTTTTGAGAAGGGGAGGAAACCGGCTGTTGTACTACCGGAAGGGCCAATTTTGGCTATCCCTTGCCCCCAGTCTTATACTTCATGTAGTTTTTGTAAAGTAGGCTCGTTCTTGGAGGAAGCACACCAACCGGGGTGGGCCAAAAGTGATCTAATGAATATCCCCCACGGGATACCAGAGGCTGGTATCTAGTGTCATGCACTACATGCACAATACCTTCATGGGAGAACTTTAAACATTTGTGAATAATGGAGTTGATTCCATTCATGGAAGCTAGCCAAGGTATGCCTAGCTTCACCTTGAACAAATCCGACTTTGGAATGACATCAAAAATTGTGTCAACAACCCTAGATCCAACTAGGACGAACAAAGTTATTGAGCCATATGGTTTAAGACAAAGGCCATCATGCATACGGATTGTGGAATTTGTTTCTTCATACTCTTCTCTATGCAACAAATTTAGCAATAGTGTTTCTTCTATAATGACATTCACATGGCTCGCAGGATCCACTAGCACTCCTATCACAATGTTGCCATTGAGGCAAGTAGGAATGTAAAGAGGAGAAGGTTTGTTGTTCACATGCACATCCTGCGAAGTGAATGTCACATTTGACGAACTAGCCATAGGCTACTTAGTAGGAGTAACTATGACCATATTGACATAGGCCTCAAGTTGAGTGATATAATCGAAGAGATCGACAATCGTGTTGGCAAAATGTGATGGAAATGGGTTCGTGTATATCTACAATTCACTATTTGCTTTTGCCACCGATTTATTCATATTTTTTTTACTTCCATCAAGACAGATAGTACCATCCTTGATGTGATCATGTACCTCATGATGCAGGTGCATGCAATGTTTGGTATCATGTCTGTTGACTCGATGGTATTGATAGTAGGTATTCAGATCATGCCAACTAGGGTTAGGCTCCTCAAGAGGCTTAGGGTTCTCCAAGGTTATGTCTTATCTTTCAACAACTTTTGCAAGATGGAAGAGTAATATTCTGCTAATTTTGTCAACTTCTCTTTACATGTAAGGCTGTTATCAGTTGTAGCAGCTACTACATTTGCAACAGCCTTACCTTTCCCAGAGATTGATAGAATGGATTTTCCTTTAGAACAGGAGCATGAGGAAGATCCCCCAAACTGAACTACCATTTGTTGATACTCCCATAGTGTGGCACACAAATGTGTGAAAGAAGGGTACTTCACAAGGGAAAACTTCTCCTACCAAGGTCTTTGTAAGTTCCCTATGAATACCTTCTGCATGTCAGAATCGGGCGACAGATAGAAGATTTGTGAAAAGAGCGCCTGGTATCGTGCTATAAAATCAGTAATATTTTCTTTATCATCCTATTTGCACCAGATGAGGTTTGAAAAGGTCATCTTTGGTCTGATGTTGGCTTGAAACTATTGGAGAAACTAGTTCACAATTTGATTAAATCAGAAAATGGAATTATCAAGCAAGGAATAATACCATTCGAGTGTTGTATCCTTGAGAGATCGAGGGAATAGCTTTCCCATCAATGCATCATGATGGAAGAAATTTGTACATAGGCCGTTAAAGGTAGACACATGTGTTTGTGAGTTTCCTTTGCCACCATATTTCTCAAATTAAGGAATCTTCATTCCCTGAGGGAAGGGAGTGTCTGGAGGCTAAATCTGCATTTTTCTCAAAAACAAACAAACATGAGTATTGTTAATTGAATCAAGCAAATCAGATATAGCATCCCTATGAAATAATTGATCATGCTACCTGTGCAAAAAAAGAAGTAAGATATCAAAATAAACTAAGTGAAAGCATAAGAAAGCAAGAGTCAAACTCTATCTCATAGTGGATTAGTGCTTCTGTGGAAAGAAGCCCTTTCCCAATCCTTTGCTAAGCTCAATCATAAAATGCTTTGAAGATGGAGTGAAATGGACAAAATTAGCTCTCAATTAAAGAGAGTAACTTTGCATGAAGATTGTAGATGCCAAGATGAAGAATAAGCCTTCCATTTATAGAATATTTTGATGAGAGAAATAGCCAAATGGATGAATGTGGGACAAAGATTTAGCCAATGGGCAAGTTCCATTTGTCAAAATATGAGTGGATGGAGGATGTGCAAGTTTTGGTCAATGTGCCAAAGAGGGGGAGATTCAAATTTGAATTTGAGAGTTAAATGCTAAAATTGGGGGACATGTAAGAGAGAAGTTATTGCCATTTTGGAAGGGACAAGTCAACTTTCCTTCAAATTCAAACTTGAGGAATATTCTAAAAAAAATGCTTTGTTGAGGGAAAATGAGGATTTTAATAAATCAATAAATTGATTTATTTGTGCAAGTGGGAAAAGATAGAGGATGTGATGGGTGGTTAGATTATATTAATCATAGTTTGATTAACTTAGGATGTTGATTAGGGGTTTTGACCCATTTGAATTAAATAGTTTGATTTATTTAAATCAAGAGGGAGAAATATGAATTTTGAGATTTAATTAAATAAAATGTGGTTTATTTAATTAAAAGGGTGATGCAAGATAAAGGTTAATTAATTTGAGGAAGATGAATCTAGGAGATGATTTATGAAAGATGAAATGTTAGGATTTGATTGATTTATTTAAATGAGGTAATGATGAAGTGAATTTATTTAATTGAAGGATGAAATGTTAGATTTGATTAAATGAAGGTTATTTAATTAAACTAGTGGATTGAAATGTACGCATATTTTGGTATCACATTTCCCCTCTTTGAGCAATGTGCTTGATGTGGTTCAAAGGAATAAACTATCGATCAAAATTTAAAAATTTTCTTATTTTCCGGATGCCCAGTGCCGATACATTGCCCCTCGAGATCGAACTAGAAAAGATTGATTTGAGGCTCGATCTCGTGATAAAGAGGTTCAAAATGCATGGTTATGATGATGATGCAAATGAGATGATTTTACGATGCTTAGAATTAACAATCTATATTATCCTAAACAACTTAAATGATGATATGATGTGAGATGGATGAGATGGATGATGTGATATGCTATGATTATGCAAATGTATGATTGTATGAGATGCTTAGACTAATAGATCTATCTTATGATGATGTGCATAATTCTAATGGTTTGTGGATGCAGGATGGATGCAAGATCGATGCATTGGTGATGTTATGTTAGCGCGGCGAGAAGAAAGAAGGAATGAGATGATGACAAGAGGATCCAACAAGTCCATGATTTGACGAGACTATATTAGAGATGATGATGATGATAGATGATGATTATTTGCTTATCAATGATTGAGATTTTAAAAGGGCTACTTACCTTATGTTTGATTACACACATAGATACAATGCATCAAGGTATAAAGAACCAAAATGGAGTTGTACCTAGTGCGATGGAATTTGACTCGACAAACAGATAGGAGTATTCTTGTTCACACTTCACATACGAAAACCTTGCTAGGACATACCTAACAAAGCAAGTATTCACCAATTTATATTACAAGAACGTCCAACAAGCATAGCAGACAAAAGATAATGGTCATTGCCCCATTCCTATCTCTCTAAATCCTTTGTTCAGATATCATCGAGAGATCCTTGGAATGAGCACAATAAGATTAATCAAAAGAAGAGATCAAGTACGCAAACAAGCCAATGTTCTTCATACCTTCAGCAAAAGGGATTTTTTTTGTTTTAGGATAAGAATTGAAACTATTGCCAAAAGATAATGCCCATTGTAGGAAGTATACATCCTAGGACATGTTAGTGGATGGTGGCACGTCATTTCGTTTATCCAAAGTGTTTTTCCAAAAGATAATGCCCATTGTAGGAGGGATACATCCTAGGACATGTTAGTGGATGGTGGCAAGGTGATAGGTTTTTTTGAAAAGCTGTTGTTACAAGGTTGATTGACATGTTTGTGAATGATGAAGGTTTGGTTTTGCATTTAACGGTTTGTTGCTTCGATTTTGATTTTGTGTTTTGAAGTTTTCTTTTGCTGATTGTTGTGGTTGTTTCTATTTGTTTTGCCAAAGGATGAATGTGATGATCAGTTTATTATGGATGATTGATTCTTCCAGGTAAACAAAATACTGAGATGGATCTTTTCAAATGGATGTTTTGATGTTTCAAATGTTTTAGAATTATTTTGGTATTTTTGCGGTTGTTTAGATGTTTGATTTTGATTTTTTCAAATGTTTTGGGGTTTCTTAGATTTTATGATTTTTTTTTGACACAGTGATGTGATTTGGATGTTTTGGATTTTCTTGGTTTTTGAATTTTTTTGGATTTTGTGTCTCTGGGGTTGATCAAAGATTATCCTTTCCTACGTTTAAGCTCAAAGACGACGTAGTTCAAATACCATGTTTTTGATGTTTTTCTGACTTTTTGAGTGTTTTTGGATTTTTTGCATGATTTTGACAATTTGGATATGGATATGTGATGATATCAATGCTCTATTTGGGATTTTGTTAAAAACCAAGCTAAGGTTGATTGATCAGATCGATGGATTGATGATGATAACATTGTTGAGGATGCACAACAATGCAGGGAGAGTGTTACGCAACAGAAGGATTAGGATGGGTATCCCAAGATCTTTGGAAGGTTGATGTTATTAACATTGTTGAGATACACAGCAAATGCGAGGGACAATGTTGACAACAAAGGATATCCAGAGATGATGATTTTTATTGGGTTGATTGATCTGGTTTGACTTGATTTTTGGAACAAAATTGTTTTGAATGATTGATGTGGCGTTTGAAGGTGCATTAGATCATTGCGATATTGATTAATTTGGATTGATGTCGATGAAATATGAAGCTTGTTGAGAACGTATTTCTCATTAAAATATGCTATGGGCTAGTGATTTGGATTCTTGCTCACAAGTGGTTTGACCAATTTGATTTTATGTTTGTCAATGTTTGGATCACCACATAAGTTGGAGGATATAGATCAAGATTTATTCTCGAAGCAAGATGTACATATCTGCCCCCAGTGTCTAGCAATGTATGGAATGCCATGGATGGATGCTCAGATAGGTGTATGGATGGATGGATATGGATTGTCTTGTGCTAAGATAAGGTGTTCGAACAAAGGATGCTCATTTGGGTAGTGCCTCAGGGCTTAGATAATGCTAGGTAGGATAGGATTAATGAAAACGGACCATGTCAAGATGCTTACCATAAGAAAGTGTAAAGTGTGCACTAAAGTTCATCAAGATCAAGATAACTTGGATGATGGATGTAGATATATGAAAATGGATTGGATAAATGGTTCATGGATGAATGGATTTATTATGGATAAGATGGATGAAATACTGGATTTATTATGGATGGGATGAGATGCTTTCACCTAAACTGGCACACGTAGATGCTCAATTCCACACATGATGCACACCCGCGCGGTTTTCATCACTCAGGTACCCATACAAAAGCTTTTGCTATGGTTTTCACTAGAGACATTTTTTTTCTCTTCTTTGGCTTTCAATCCTTTTCTAATTTTTGGATTTTTTGTTTTCTTTTTTTAAAGATTTTAAGCTCATGCTTGCTAAATCACAAGGTTTTGTTGATGTAGATGCTTCTGTCATAATGTGCCATCGGTATCCTACCTGAAGAACTTGCTTTGCTAAGATATGTGCACTTGAATGCAGCTTTTGGGATTCCTAATCTGCTTCATCGATACCAGAGTTGACTTTGTCTTTGTGCGCACATCACGATAGAGTTCCTTTTGAATCCTTATGATGAAGGGTTGTTGCCAATACATGGTCAATGTGAGAATTGGATATCATGCGGGGAGGCGTGGATGGAGTGTGTTTAGGGATAAAAGATGGATTGGTTGATAGTTTGGAACCTTTGACTCTTCGATCTTAGGAAGATGAGCAATAATGGGTGGATACAGAAGTGTGTATGGAATTAGGACCAACTGCTTGATATACTTTGTACGTTGCTTGAGAAGCCTTCTTTTTCCTCTTGGACATATTTGATGGATACTTTTCCTTTTTTTATTTTAGTGATGGGGTTTTGATAAGGTGATCTTTCTTTTGTATTCTTTGGTATCCATATTGTATTTGATTTGTCCATTATGCTTCTTAGCTTCTTTTTCTTTGATCACGTTCTTCGTACTTTGATTCAAATATTTCTTTCGAAGTTGGTGCCAATTCATGGATGGGGTGATGGGTGGAAGAAGTTTCATGATGTGACTAGTTGTAGTATTGGCATCAGTTTCATCATAAGGATTCTTCATATTCCCTATGTTGGCGTTTGCTTGAGATGAAGTTGCCCCCAGTATGGTGGTAGTAGTTCCTTCATGCTTTGATTCTGCCTGTTTCGAGAGCTCTTGTTTACAATGCATTCTCTGATAAATGACCATTGCAGATGTTATTGGAATTTGTTGCTTTGCTGACTCTGGAATGTCATGTTCTGTCTGACCTGTTTCCTTGAGTGGATACTTCTGGATATCTTTATTCATGATGTCCTCAATTTGAATTTGGGAAATGTCTTATCCTGATGTTGTCAACTCAATAACCTACTCTTTTGTGTCATAATGTCAGGAGTAAAGGAATCTTGTTCTAGATGAAGATCATCTATGTGTCCATCCACAGAAAGCATCTCATGGGTAGATGGAGGAATATGTGCTATGTGGATGTGATCATCATTTGCAACATCTTGTATAGATAGGAGAGTTTCCAAACCTTTCCAGCATATATGTGAAGGTCTAGGCACCACTTTACACCTGCTAAAAGCATTTTCTTGACAGAGTGCACCTGTTTAGCTTTACACTTGTGCAATTGCATTTGCTAGAAAGTCTTTAGAAGCCTTAAAGGCTATGAAGGACTGGGGGAACAAAGACGTGATAGTTGCATTTTCTTGAAATATTTTAGAAGCTTCTATTCGCTGGTAGTTTTTTTTATTTGTATCTGTTATTTCATCTATTGAAGCTTCCACTTATATTAGAGTGTTGATTGGTGCACCGCCCTGCAAGAAAACCAGCGGCAAAGCAAATTCTGCTGTCTAATATAATCATTTCTGCTATTATCAATCACCAAAGGGACTTTTGCTTGGAGCTATCAATTTTTGTTCACGTCATTTATTGGTACCATGCACGGTCAGCCTATTGACTACATGGAGCCAAGGATTTGATCCTTAGGGACAAGCACTTGAATTTGTTGGAAACATGCAACATGCTACTTTTGTACCATTAATAATATTGGATTTAGAAGCTGGTCAATCCACTTTCACTCTGGTAATCTAAATCTATTAGGTTTGTTTCTACAATTCCTGTACCTGACAACATTTTGGTTAGTATGATATTATTGTATTGCAAAGTCTACTGGCAAAGGTTGAGAATGCGGATTTACACCCGCCATTTGCATTTATTTTTATAACTATTCAAAAGACTTTTTAGACACGTCCTTTCACTTGCCATTTACATTAATTTGAAATTTCCTCATATGGAATTTATGATATAGCTTTGCATACACCAAATGCAGTGGCTTGAAAGTATTTTTTAGACATTTATTTGATGCCTTTCATTGGTCCTCCTTGTCATTACTTATTATTCATTGAAAGTGACTTTTGACTCGATTTATATTATTCAATAAGAGCTTTTGAAAACCATCTTATGTGTTTTAGTCATTGGATCACACATTTTGATCAAAAAGGAAAATCTTTTAATGGGCTATCAATTATGTCATGGATATGAAAGGAGATGTAAATTAGAAATATTTTGACATTAATTATTGGGTCAATTTCATCAAAAAGAACTTATGAGCCTTGTCAAATTTATTTTCTTTAAGTAGTTGACATACCTTATGCATATTTTTATAAGTTTGCACTACATGCATACTTCTCATTTTGATAACTTTGCAATGTTTACAGGTTGACATCGAAATCAAGCATTGGAATCAAGCGAAAACAAAAGCAAGATTGGAGTTAAGGAATTAAGCATCAAAATTGAAACTCACAAAGCATTTTTTAATGCTTGGAGCTTTCGTCTTATGCTTTAATTTTCTGTTTTAGACTAAATCATTTGTTTTTGGGCTTTAAAACAAATATTACAAAAGCTTTCAATTTTCATTACAAAGGGTTAAAATGAACCTTAGTCAAATTGACTAGATTTCATTTGAGGTTAACAATTGAACAAAACAACTCTCATTTGTCCTTTGGTGCTTTAAAAAGAACTCACATTTGCTTTGAAAGGTTAAAATAAATGTCTGTTACTTTGTTTTTGTAATTGCTTACTTAAACTAACATCATCTAAAAGGACGTATGCACTTCTCTCGCACTTCAAAGTGATCTTGAGAATCAAAAGGCCTTTTCGGTGATCTTAGGGTAAGATAAAGTGATCACCTCCATACTTCAATTTGGGTTTAAAACTGAACAACATATTTTGCGAGTGTGAATGAACTTATTGCATGTGTTTTCCCTTTGTTTCTAAACAAGGGTCGATCGAACTATGAATAAGTTTATTCACTTTTGTTTATCTTAGAGGGCTTTCCTTGGGGGAAAATTACTCACCCAAGGGAACGACTCAACTGGTAACACTCTAAAGCCAAGAGTATTTCCAGTCGGGATATAAATGTGGGTACTGGAGTAAACGCTAGTATCACACGGTTGGCTCCGACGAGATGGATCGAAAGGGACTCTTGCCACATGGGTCAACTCCTACGAATGAAAAGTCTGAAATAAAACCTTTGTTCTAGAAAGGCCAAAATCCTTATCTATTTGTTGGTGCAAGAACGGTCGTTCTAAATCCGCCCCACACTTTTATGGTTTTTAGTAGAAATGGAAAGAATCCCATGGGAGTTTCATGGGTGTTGATGCTTGGCTGCCCCATATAAGTGAGTGTCGTGGAGGGGAGCCAGTGGGGTCAAGCATCTAACCATTCGCTAAAGATAAGTGTAGTTGGACTTGTCTGAGTGGGGACTCAACAAATATTGTCTTTCATATCCATAGGATTGTACTTGTTCTTGGTTACAAAATGCTTTGCTTGTTTGAAAAAATTTGAAGACAAACATTTAACATCATCATCAAAATTTCAAACCCTTTAGGAGGAAAATACAATTGACCTAATTCATGTGTTATTGCTTGCCCTTGGGATTTCATCCTTAGAGGTTTCTAAGCACTTGAATTTACATCTCAATTTTCCCACTAAAGTTAAACAATAGGTAACCCTTTCCTTAATTTCATCAAAGTTTCGCATAATATACCTTGTGAAATGAGAAGAAGTTGAGACATTGGACATCTAGTTTTAAAACCTAATCAAGAAGTGTTTGTGGTAAAAAAAATTCATTAAGAAAAATTAAGAAACAATTGAACCCCACACATGTGCTTGTGTATCTTTTGTCTTATGGTCTTTGGAGAAAACATTGATCTTTTGGTTTGAAGGGAAAAGCATGTTCTTCAAAACCTTGGCCTTGTAAACAAGTCCTTCTTAGGTTCATTTAGGATCAAAATCAAACACTCCATCCATTTCAAACATTTATCATCCCATCCCACAAGAAACTTTAGAGCTTTGGAAATATCATTATCTAGACTTGGGTACATCCTTAAAACAAATCAAAATCATTTGTTTAGTTAGGTGTGTGGGAATGCATCCTTTCTCATACATTTAATTAAATTAGAAATCCTTTGAAAAAATTCATCCTAAGATCACATCTAACATCTTAGGGTTTACAAGTTCAATATCCAAATCTAATCAAAACAATCAAAATCAAACTCTAAGTCTAGCATTGATCCAAAGTTCCTAAACATTCAACACTCATATCATTCACCCATTTTCATCCTTCATCTCATCATTGGTCCTAAACACCTTAGAGGTCACTTTTGTAACAAGATCAAAACACAAGAGCAATATGGAATATAAACTTGATCCATACATCATGAGTATTCAAAACTCACATTTATACAATCCATACGTGGGATCATTATCTCCTACAATCCTCAATGGTACAACAAATGGGATTCTACCCAATCCAAATCTTGGAACACCTTTTCTGATGGTATATTTAAATCGAATTCCAACATTACAAATCTATCAACCAA